>CANXYC010349481.1:0-25034 GCA_948193065.1 Aleurites moluccanus | reverse complement strand
TGTTGCATCATATGTATTGTGACTCATACCACATGATCATATTGTTTACTTTATCTTAAGTAATTCATATGCCTTATCCATAGTTCATAACTTATGTATTCGATTTTATTTTATATACCAATGGTCTTATCCTTGAAAATACTGCTACTAACCTTTTTCAGGCTTCCATTCGACTGTGGTGGTATATAAATTTTCATGCACTTTTGTATATATCTACTTAATGAGTATTTTATACTCACTCCCGTAGTTGTTAATCTTTTCAGGTGACGGTGAGGTCCGGGTTTCCACAGGCACATCCTTCTCCGCCGTGGACTTTTGTTTTATATATGTAAAGACTAAGTTTTAATCTTTTGCTCTGTAAATTGGTCTAGTTGCTTTATGGTATTGTAAAAATTAAGTTTGAGTAATTGGACTGTATATATATGTACCTACTTATGTATGATTATGGTTTAGTTATCTATTTTGGATGATTTAACAGGTATGATATGATGGTGGTTGTGATATGTTTTGAGAAATATGAATGAATTGATGAAGTAGAGATGAAGTGAGTTGAAAAATAATATTGGAAGTGCTAACTTTTGTAATTTGATAAATGGGCATGTTGAAAATACAGAGAAGACTCTGAAGGATTTTCGGCAGGGCATAGGCGTGTTGTATGGGAATGAGAATTTATATGGATTAGAATATAAATTAGCATGAATGATATTGTATAATATGAGCTCTTAGATGGATTAAAATTGTGGGTATTGGCTATATAGTATTAGGGGTTCATCGAGGTACTGGTGGCCACTGGCATATCCCGTATCCTTGGACTGTCGCGGCTCCCCGGTTTGAATTGTGACATATAGGCAGCTCAACCAAATCTGCAGGTAAAACTCTCCCCTCGACAATCACATAACACCTCTTAAACCTAAAATCAACATCAACACTCTTACCTAAGAGGGTAGCTACCTCTAAAGGTACTTGCAAGGGTTTCCTCTCTCTACCTAATCTCATAGCAAACACAGAGGACACAAAGTAATGTGTAGCACCCGAGTCAAACAACACATATGCATCATTACCACAAACAGAAAGCTTACCTACTACCGTGTCATGAGAGCCCTAAATCTATTGTGGAGTCACTACAAAAACTCTACCTTGTCCTCTGCCTGTAGGTGGTGGAACAACTGAATATGACTGCCATGCGGGTCTACCCGTACCTACGCTACCTCCACCCTGAATCAACTGCCCACTAGGCTGTGACCCTGTAGAACTAGTTGTCTGAGTAGTCCCAAACATAGGACAATCCCTGTAAAAGTGACCGCGCTCTCCACACCTTAAACAGGCTCCAGTCCGTAACCGACACTCTCCTATGTGCCTCTTCCCTCAAAAATTACATTGAGACAACTCTGGGAACTGTTGAACTAGTCTACTGGCTACTCGGGAGGCTACTGATAATGGGGATCTCATACCACCTCTTCTAGATGCACCTCTCCCCTGACCTCTCTGAACAAATGTCTGCTGTGTCTGTACAGGTCTAAAAGAACCAGCCTGAAAGGGTCTCTATCCTGATCTGGATGAATCCCCCTGAAATCTCCTCTGATCTCTCCCAGATTTGTCCTTCTTAGAATTTATCTCCATCTGCACCGTGGTCTTAATAATCGTACCTAAGGAGGTAAACTATGTAGCCAACAAATTATTACAGATCGCTGACTGTAACCCATTCCAGAACCTACAGATCATGTGTGCTTCTGTAGGTGCTATAGACTTACCATACCTGCTCAACCTCCTAAACTCACGAGCATACTCCAACACACTCATATTACCCTGAGCTAACTGCTCAAATCTAGCATTGTTCCTGTCTCTCAGTCCCTCAGGTAAAAACTTATCAAGCAATCTCTGCTTAAACTCTGCCCAGGACATAGGATTATCACCCCTGATATTACCATCTATCCGCTCATCAAACCAAGTGAAGGCATCCCACTGTAACAATGATACTACCAACTCAATCAATCTGGCATCTGAACATGGTAAACCCCTGAACATCCAGTCAACTATCTCAATGAAGTCTGAAGGATCCTTACCATACTCACCCTGATAAGAAGGCAACTGCAACTTCCTAAACTCCAAAGGCGAAACACCACCCTCTGGAATCAGACGTCTACCGCCGACCCTCATTCTGTCTGCCGGTACTCTCTTTAGTATAGGTGGCACTACTGTAGGTGGTACTATTGCTGGAGGCATAACAGGCTGTACTATGGGGGCAATAGGAAACAAAAGTGGTGGTGGTGGTGGTGGTGGTGGTGGCTGCACAGCTGCTGCAGCTTGCCCTACCAAGTGGGCCTGTAACATATCCGCCAATTCCTGGTTTCTCCTCTCCATCTCTAACCTAAACTTCTAAAGCTCCTACGTCCATTGATCATTACCCCCTCCCCTACTATCTGTCCTCCTACGGGACCTAGGTGGCTCAGAATCTGCTCCTCTCCCCTGCACTGAGGCTCTAGAGCTAACCTCTGGTTCCTCCCTTACAGTATGCAGGCTATCATCCAAACGAAGAAGTATACCTCCCATTGCACTATCAGACATCTGCACAATAATCACAATACAACAATTCACAAAATATATGAGATTTATCAATATAAAGATACGCGGAATTTCAAACAATGAGGAAACACTTAATTTGATGATATACAATTTCCTATACTCCATAATATACACAGAACAGACAACAATATAGCAAGCAATCACATACATACTACAGTTCATATAAACATCATATTCATATAAGCATTATAAAATTTCAAACCTTTAACTCTGATACCAACTTTGTCACATCCCACACTATAGGGTTGTGACGGTCCTAGGGTACAGGAATAGTTCATACAACCAGTACCACGAAGAACCCAAGTTATATGTTTTCATTACATTTAACCATTTTTATGAAATTTTTTTTTTCTAACTCTTAAGTTTTAGAGAAAATGGACAGAGTCTCACCCGTAATATCGACATTTACCCCCTGCTAAAAACAGAGAAAAACACTTTTAAAACAATATCAAATCCCAGGTCAACCTCCAATAAATAACTCATATCATACATTACTTATGTCAGCTCATATAACAATTTCATACATTACAACTCATATCTTAACTCTCAATTATATCAATACATACATATGACAATATAATATAGGCGTACCGTAGCAGCTGCACCCCCTATTACAATATATATACATACATATGCATTCACATCATAACATATAATTACATTCTATACATGTCCATATATCATACATATAAATGTCTACAAACAATATCATGGAGTACTCTACGCTATACTAGGGAAGAACTATACATCTACTTCAAGGCTGGAAGTACTAAATTAGCCGAGGATGTTCGCGTCTCGCTCTTTCCCTGAAAATGCTTAACACTATAGGGTGAGTATAAAAATACTCAATGAATCTATAAATATGAAATGCATTACCAATTTATGAATACACATTTGAACACTTATGACAATAATAGGTATGATGACAATTATATATATATGATAAGATATGTGCAAAAGACCAAAATATCCCTCCGAGGCTCCGAGCACCTACTGCTCTCTCACTTTCTCTTTTCCCCTGGAGGATTCCCCTATACGCATACCAACTCTTCGATAAGACATTATATCAAACCAACATATCATATTCAAACACATATACACATACATTTCAAACAAGATACACATATCATAAACAACTTTAATATTCAAAACCCTAATTTCACCATATCATTTGGCCATTCCAAAATAACACTCAAAAGGAGTTTAAACCCAAATTTCTTTCCATACAACAATAATAACACACCTTATAAACACAATCAAGCAAGTTTGGGTTCACATTCAAGTCTAGGTTTCATGTTAAAGCATTTTGAACTTTATTGGTCATAAAGACCTAAACACATTTCAAATTCAATACAAACATACAAATCTCTTTCTATAAGCTACAATTACTTATCAAATAATCACATCACATACACTTATCAATTGCACACATATATAATCTCATAAACCCTAAGTTTTGGGCTCCAAACCATTCGGCCTAAAGGGCCTAAATCATTCAAGCCCTATTTTTGCAATTAAACTTCACAGCTCTAAAATTAAACACACAAATTAAACAATTCTAAGCTTAATTGCATAATTTCAAACCAATTTTTCATAGCTTGCCCTAATTAGGTTCGGTTTTAGGGGTTTTTCCCAAACCAACCTTAAATTCCTCAATTAAACCTACAATTATATAATTCAAGTTACCAATTACATATTTAACAAATCAATTTAACTAAAACCAAGCAAATTTCCCTTTTTCCCCAATTATTGCATTCAGTCCAAAGGGTTTTTTTTTCCCCCTCACAATTTCATTCAATTTTATCATTCAAACATCAATTCACCATACCAATTAAAGGTGTAAACATCCAATTGCAAAATTCTTGAACCAATTTCACATAAACCCTAATTTCCCATTTCGGTCCAATGCCTATTCCAAAATTTAAAATCCAATCTTCAATTCATCGTTCAAATACCCTTAATTACATCTATTTAACACCATACATATCATTAATTTTTCAATTACAACTCAAAAATAAATTTCCCAAATTTTCCCTAATTGAATTCAGCCAAAAGGGAATTCACACAAGGAATGTTCAATTCACAATTAAACCATTGAATTCACATCTATTCAACACCAATTACAATATCAATTTCTCAATTGGAACATAACATCAAACTTCCCCCAAATTTCCCAAATTGAATTCGGCCAAAAGGAAAATCACACAATATATACACACTTTCTCCATTAAACCATTCTATTCTGCATTTTAGCATCAACAAACATTTTACATCCAGAATTTTTGACCTTACCTTGGATTCTCTTGAAATGGCTGAACCCTAGGTTTCAGTGGCACTACCAAGCTTAAAATTGGAACTTGGTTGAAGAAATGGAGGATATAAGATGATTAAATCTACCAAATACTTGAAAGAAATCTTCAAAGCCCCAAAAGTGCTTCAATGGCCGAACCACAATGTGAGGGAGAAGAGGTTTTTTTCCTTTTGGTTGAAGATGGTGCACGGTTTTGGGAAGGAAAAATAAGAAAGCTGAATTGTTTAATGGTTAGTGGGATTTGGCAAGAGAATCATGTGCATCCAATCTCATAAAGGCTACTATAAGTCCTATACATGCATCCTTTGCATATGGATGTACCAATACATTGTTCCATTGAGTCAAGATGAACCAAATTGTCACTAACTCCTCCCTCCAAATCAAGTGATTAGGCTTGATTTGAGAGCGAGCAGGAGATGAAAGACAAATATACATTCCTGTTCCATCAGTAAGGTATGTATTTATTTTAAATTCGAGGACAAATTTATTTGAAGGGGGGTAGAATATAATACCCTAGAAAGCCCTAGCATAATTACATGTTATTATTCTCAATTTTTTGTTTAAAATCATCCAAATGACTAAAAATTATTTTAGAGACACAGTTAGAATGCAAATGAGATACTTTTCCGGAAAACGTCGGTGTTAATAACACTGCCGAGAAAATAGATGTACGGTCGATAGATGAATTTTTTATTCAAACTAGGGATAAAGAATCATATAAATGTATGTGTAATTATGGTAAAAAGAAAGAGGTGAAAAATGTTTAGTAACACTGAAAAAGTAAGTGATGGCAAAACTGTAAATAAATGAAACATTGGGAGTATAGTGAAAATTGGACTGTTTGAGTTTCAGAATGGCTCTGAAACTATTTTTATAATAAAGTATAAATAAAAATAAGCTATTTGAATCCGCACTTTGAAATCCAAATCCCAATAGAATGGTCAGAATAAATTACAGAAAGAAATATGGCAAAAATATAATTTAAGGAAAATTTAAAGACCAAAATGGAATTTGCCAATTTTGACTTAGTATATAAGCCACACTTGAACAAATTTCTGCATCATCTTCTTCTTCTTCTCCTCTTTGGCTGAAAATTTCTAGCTCATCTCCCACCCATTTTTCTTTCAAATTTCTTAAGGAAAATCAAAGAAAACTTGAATCAAAATATATGTCTTCCATCTCTCATCTATTTTCCACCTTGGAAAATCAAAGGATTTCAAGAACACTCACATGGAAGATTTCATCCCAACCTCCAATTTGAGGTAAAGAGTTGTTTTGTTTGATTTTATGTTTGATTTAGATGTTTTAGATATTAAATAGAATGGGTTTTGAGTTTAATTACATCAATTGATGTATTTGGGATTTTTCTCCAATTTTCCAAACCCCAGCCTAAGTTGTTTGAATTAGCTATTTGATTTTGAGTTAGTTTATGTTAATTGAGCTTGATTATATTAATTAGAGGCTAATGGATGAATTATTTATGATTGGTTTGTTGTAGAAAATCAAGAATTACAAAGTTGTGAATTTTACCTCGTTTGAAGCTTTAGGTGGAAAATCAATTTTCCAAATCAATTTGAAGTGTGAGGTGAGTCTTTTATATATCATTTAACATGCATAAGGTGTTAGAAAATTGATTGGAATTCATTCCCCAAAGGGCCATGTTGGCCGAACCCTATTATGGCAAAATTGCCTTTGATGTTGCTTCATTTTATCTTATTTTCCTAAGCCAATTTGATTTAATTCATGTTGTTTATTGTTGTGTTTATAATGCCTATCATATTGCCTATATTGTGTGTTGTTGATGATTAATAAGGCAATGTTGGAGTTATACCCAAACCTTGTCAAATTATCCATCCAAAGTTGCCCACCAAGTGTTTGTTAAATTGCCTAGTTCAAAATCCATAGGCCTACCATTGTTTTCATCCATAGGCCTACCATTTGAATGCCATCATTGCCAACAACATTGGTATGCCAATTATGCCAACCTTATATTCATATATGACCAACCTATGTTCCATCCCATTATTGTTTGCCAAACTCATTGTCATTATATATCTACTTGCTATTGCTATTCCATTGATTCTATTGCTACTTGAATTGATTGATAATTAATTATTGATACTTGGTGATACCATTATTGTGTAATGGTATCTATTGACTTGTTCCTTACTTCTATTATCTCCGATCTAGTTTGACAGAGTTGCCACTCCGACAGGATAGTGGGTACATACTATCGATAATGTGCACATTGTATAATTATACCCTAGCTGGGAAGGGTTATCAGTCCTAGCCATAAGACTAATCAGTCTTATGTTTATTGATATGAGATTGATATGTGTTTGACACATATTATATGCATTTCATGGCCCTATATTTGTCTTATCCATGTGATATACTTTCCATTGATATGATTATTGACTTTACAGTCTTCTTCTATACTTGAATATGTATTCTGTTATTTCTTGAGCAGAATGACCTATTTATCTTATCTGCCTATTCTTCATTGATATTCCAATATATATTTTATAGTCGATGCATATTAGATTCACTGGGTATCTTATATACTCGCCTTTTCATTATTTTTCATTTTCAGGTACATAGTAGGAGGCAGTAATCCCGGCTTTTGACTCTCTGTGGATTCGTGCAGTATTTCATAGCAGTGTAATTACTTATAAACACTTTATTTTGTATGTTCATATCCTAGCTGCACCATGGGCTGTATATGGTATAGTTAGTTTATGAACATGCATGTATGGCTTATAATAGAGTTTAATTAAAGATATGATGAATGCTATAGTCAATTGCATCATAATTAGCAGACAGATTACAGACTATCAGAATGAATAGTAATTAAGTAATTGATTAATAAATTGATGATAATTAGTAATTACATGTGATATTGGGTTCTATGGATGCTGGTCGCCTCTAGCATCTCCCGCATCCTAGGACCGTCAGGTCTCGAAAACGGGTCGTGACAGTACCATTTTGAGTGAGATAGTACAAATGAAACTACCATGTTTGAACTTTTGACATATGAACAGGATAAACCACCTTCTTTTCATTCTGAGAAAGATAAATAGATTTGAATTTTTAAATGATGTCATTTAGTTTTGAAATCCAATTTGAACTTATTTTCAACCGAGCCACCCTTTTGGGTTTTCAACTCAACGATTTTTTCCATTTTTTTTTCCTTTTTACTCTAACTTTTGACCAAACTACACTTTTAGAATTTTTTTTTTTTATTTGACGAGCTGCTCTAATTTTTGTCTAAACCACTCTTTTGGATTTTCAACTTCACGAGCTTTATTTATTTATTTATTCTTTTGTAGGCAAATGAATCAAAAGAGGAAGGAAATAACAATAATAAAAGGGAAAATATGATTTCATTAAGACGACACCCTTAACTGACAAGTCCCTTTTGAATTGAACAATCCTACTGCAAGCTAGAGTTCTGATTATCCTTTTTCTTATATTTCAGATAGCCTTGATCATGATGAAAGGCATTCACTTTTATGCTCATCATACCCTGATTGACTTGTGATCACTCAACATGGCCTTAATGGACTTGTTTGTTGCCCACTGATTTGAGGGAATAAGGAAAAGATTAATGATGTTGAATCTTTTCCTCAAACAAATTCACTATTGTCTCTTTTAAAATGAGATTCATTATCAGTGATGATCTTGAAAGGTAGCTCAAACCATTAAAGAATGTTGGTTTGAATGAAATGTGCTTCCTTTTAAGATTTAATGCCTGAAGCAAAGTAGTTTATGGCCATCAAGATGTACTAATATCTATGTGAGGATTTTTTCAATGATGCACATGCCCTAATTACAAAGGGAAAATGAGTTATAGTTGAATGATTTTAGAGCTTTGCATGGATCTGATGTTTTCGTCATGATCTTTATCATCATGAAATTGTCTTATATCTTGTATTGCATTGTCATTTTGGGATGAAATTGATTCTAAAGTTCTTTTGTCCAGTCTGATTGGCCCTTTTGTACTTTTTCATACCAATAAGATGGATCTAAGCTTTTTTACAACCTACATGGAGGTTGATCAAAGAGACCATCTTAGAACTAACCATATGGTCTTCCAATAAGTTGATTTAAGGGGAAGGGAAATCATCCTTCAGGCAAATTTCACTTAAACATATGAACTTTTTCATCATTCTTTGGAGTTGGTATTATTTTGGTTAACCTTGAAGGCTCGCTTGATAAGCTTGATGAAGACAACCTTTGCTCCTTAATTCATATGCTCATGTATTATTCTTGTCTAGCAATGTCAACGATTTTCCTTTATGCCAAAGTTTATTGATTCTTCTTCCTTTTTTCCTCTTCTTTCTTCTCTCATTATCTCTTATTATTATTATTATTATTATTATTATTATTATTATTATTATTATTATTATTCATTCATTCATTCATTCAAATTGGTTCGAATATAAAACAATGAAAATGAAGGAGGAAAATATGAGCATGTAAGAACTTAAACTTTCATTAACCATCATCCATAATTACATATAAAACTAAAAAAAATGATGAGGAAGATCAATTACATACTCAAAAGGGAAAGAAAGGACAAGACTTGATGGACTCAAACTCTTATTCGGACTCAGACTCATACTTAGACTCAACCTCAGACATGTTAGATTAACTTAAGCTTGAACTCCTCCATAAGTTATGCTACATGGGCTATGGTTGGTCTTGTTTGGTGAAATGAGGTGAATTAAGTGATTCAGCTACTAGATCTGGTTTTATCTTTGGAGGAAGAATATCTATGTTGTCTACCAAGTATTGGATCTGGTGCTTTAGAATCTTGCATGTGTTTGTTTTGTGACCAGTTGTAATACCCTAGGAAGCCATAGCATGTATGCATGAATTTATTCTCAGTATGTAGTCCTTTAGTCTTGAATTGATGGGAAATAATTTTAGAGACATAGTTAGAAAGCAAATTTGAAACTTTTTTGGAATCTGGCGGTGTCGGGAACACTGACGAAAAATAAGCAGTCCGGTCAACGGAAGAATTTCTGAAGTTGATATGGGGGTAAAATATGACCATAATTTATGTCTAATTTTGGTAAAAATAAAGAAGTAAAAATTATTTAGGAACACTGAAAAAGTAAGTAATGGCATTTTGATAAATAAAGGGAAATTCAAGGTGAATAGTGGAAATGGATCGGTCGGAGTTACAGAATGACTCCAGAACTATTTTTATAAATAAGGATAAATTAAAATAAGCCTATACACTTCCCACACTGATATCTAAATCCTGACAGAATTGTCAGAATAAATTACAGAAAATTTAAGGACCAAAGTATAAAGGTTGAAACTTGGAGGGTTTAGTTGTAATTTTGCAATTGATTTTGTCTTATTAGTATCTTCAAATTTTCGGCTTCTTCTTCCTCATTTATATTCCAACCATTGCCATTCTTCATCCCTTTCTTCTTCTTCTTCATATCTTTCTCAAATCTTAACCAAAATCAATAAAATTTGATAGAAAACTTGATTATTTACTTAGCTTCATCCATTTTTATCCTTAGATTGTTGATTGGAGTAAAGGAAATCAAGGAAATTGGAGAAAGGAATTTCGGGCAACTTGGTGATTTTGGGCAAGTAGTTTATTTGTTTAGTTTGATTGTTGATTTAGTGTTATTTTAGGTTGAATTGAATGGGTATTGTATTTAATTGCATTAGATTATCCAAATTTGATGAAATTCCCAATTTGAATGCTTAAATTGAAGTTGTAAGGAATGAGTTTGTGATTTAGTGTTAAGAATTACAAATTGATGTTAGAAATGATCAATTGGATATGAATGAACAACTAATTGATGGTTAATTTGATGTAGAATTGGAGATTATAGAATTGGAGATTTCAAAGTAGCCAAAATTGGGGATGTTGGAGGAATTGGTTCAATTGGAGTGCATATTGGCTAATTGGATCATTAGGTGAGTTTACATTGCATTATTTTACTTGATTGTATCATTGATTTGATGAATTGAACCATTTGGTGAAAACCCTAATTGTGGCCGAACCAACCTAGCCTAATTTACCTATTGAATTGCTTGGTTTTCCTTGTATTTTCTTTAGCCATTTGATCCATTTTAATGGTGTTTAAATTGTGTTTATTGATACCTTTGCTTTGTGTGACAATATACCTTGTTATTGGTTTGAATGGGCAAGTCAATTTTGCACCAAAACCTTACCTATTGGCTTGCCAATGTATGCCCACCAAATGTTTGACAAAATGCCTAGTTTATTTGCCATTGGCCTATTGGTTTGCATGCAATAGGCCTACCAATTGAATGCCATTGTCGCCAGCGACATTGGCATGCCAATTGACCCACCAATTTCGGCCACTAAACTATCGTTTGTTTCTTGCCTTTCCTTATTGCCAAACTTATGATTATTGATTGTATAATGTATATGACATTGCCAATGAGCTTATCGCATACTGTATTGATTGATATAAAACTAAATGTTATTTGATTGACTGATATTCGGATGCCATTGTTGCTTATGGTATCCCTCGTTATTGACCCTGATATGGTTTGGCAGAACTACCGATTCGACAGGGTAGTGGTGAAATACTGTCGTACTTATGAACATTATAGTATTGAACCCTAGCTAGGAGGGGTTATAGTCCTAGCCATAGGGCCTGATTAGCCTTATGCTTATATGATACTGGTGACCTACACGGTCCAGTGATATTGATTGTTTGGAGATTGTATGACTTCTTTTCATATAGTCCATCTCATTATCTGCCTTTCGATATATAGCCGAGCATATTTGTTATTTCTTGAGCTTTACTGTACCTTAACATCCCCACTGTCTACTGTATTTCATTTGAATTATACCGTTGCCTATTTGTGCCTATTATTTATTGCGATGTATGTAAATTCACTGAGTATCATCCATACTCATCTTTTTGTTTGTTTACCCCTTTCAGGAGAGGAGTAGGTTGCAGAATCCAGTCATCTGTTTCTCTGTGGATTCCTGCTATGGACTTTCTGATGTATATTTCTTTTGGATTACTGTATTTATATTATTTTGGTATTCATTATCTAGCTGCTTCATGGGTATGTATTGGGTAGCTAGGAGATGAATATTGTTTATGTATGATATTGATGGTATATATTGATTATATGATAATGCATGATATATGGTATATGTTTGTGACAACCTACTGCAGAATAGTGACAAAATAATTTACAGGTTAACAGAATGAATAACAGGATAATATAAGGGATGGTAATTATAATAAATGAATAATATATTGAGGCTGATAGATTGTGTAATGGTACTGGGTTCTATGAGTACCGGTCGCCATTGGCATCTCCCGTGCCCTAGGACCGTCGCGATTCGGGAAACTAGGTCGTGGCACTAGTGCTTTGGTGGTACTTTGTCACGTTCCGATTTTGGAACATGATAGTCCTAGGATGTAGGAGATGCTAGAGGCGACCAGTACCTGTAAAACCCAGTATCAATTCCTATAATTAATTACTATCAAATTATTAATCAATTACTAAATTAATATCCATTATGTAATCTATCTGTTTGTTTGTAACTCATTTTGTAAGTTGTTGAAATCATCATCATCATATATCATATTGTCATGACCCATTCTCGGTTCGCAACGGTCCTAGGGTGCGAGAGATGCTAGAGGCGACTGGCACCCGTAGAACCTATCATCACATCTATACAATCTCATACTATAACAATATTGCAGCGGAATCATCTACCATCAAATACATATCATATTATAATCATACACTCACATAAGCACTATTCATTCTGTTACTCTGTCATTCATTCTTACACTTTCTGTAATTGCCATAATCTTATACATTTAGACTCCAAATATCCATACATACATGTTCATAAGTTAACTATACCATATATAATCCATGGAGCAACTAGGATATAAGCGTACAAAAATATTCAGTGTTTAATATAATAGCACTGCTATAATACTACAAAATTTACAGAGAGTCAAAATGTTGAGATATTTGCCTCCTACTCTACACCTGGAGAAGGAAACAGTGAGAAGGTGAGTATATATGATACTCAGTGAATCTAATATGCATCGACCAATATATGGATAATGGAATATAAATAACAATAGGCAGATGAGATAAATAAATCAATCTGCTCAAAATCTCTGGATATAGAGTCAAGTACAGAATATGACTGTAAAGTCAATTCTCATATCAAGAAAGATATATATCACATGGATAAGATAGATAATGACAGATGTAGAGCCATATGTATAGAAATATGTCAAGCACAAATCAATCTCATATCAATAAATATAAGACGAATAAGGTCTTACGACTAGGACTCATAACCCTTACCAGTTAGGGCATAAAAATATGCATTGTGCACAATGTCGACAATATGTATTCACTACCCTGTTGGGACGACAACTCTATCAAATCACATCGAAATTGATAGAATAAATAAACATATCAATAGATACCATTTTACAATAATGGCATCACCAAGTATCAATAACTTATCATCAATCAATTCAATGAGCAATGTAATCAATAAGATATCCATAACAATTGATTATACAATGACCAAAGGTCTAATAACTAACAATGGGATCAAACATAAGTTGGTCATTTACGGCCAAAAAGTTGACGCAATTAGCATGCCATTGTCGCTGGCGATGATGGCATTCAAATGGTTGGCCTATGGATTTTTGAGCTAGGCATTTTATCGAGCACATTGTATACAACAATGAAATGACATTTTGACAAGGTTTTGGTGCAACATTGACATTGCCCCAATTATCAACAACAACAAATATTGTAGGCAATTAGGCATTATATACACATCAATAAACATCATCAAATGGATCAATTTGGCATAGGAAAACAAGCCAAAAACCAAGGCAAAATCAAAGTCAATTTTCCCTAAAGTGGTTCAGCCACTTTTGGGTTTTTACACATGGATTCCAATTGGCATTATAACACTTTAGGCATAACATATAATGCATAAAATACTCACCTAACACTTCAAATCACTTAGTAAAATTGGTATTCCACCAATTTCTTCAAATTCCTCAAAGTAGGCAAAAAGTGCAATTTCCTCCAATTGAATTTTCTACAACAATTCAACCATCAATTACTCATCAATTAACTTCCAGTTAACTTATTCTACACTTAATTTACACCTACTAATCCAATTTCACAAAATCAAATCATACAACTTAGGTTTAGGGTTTGAAAATTGAGCAAAAATGTTATATGCATCAATTGCTCAATTAAACACATTACCCAATCTTACTAACATCTAATAACCCTAAATCAATCATAAAATCAAACAAAGTAACAATTTACCTCAAATTAGTGCTTTGGCCGAAATTTTTAAGTGTTCTTGAAATTTTCTTGTTTTCTATGGATGGAAATGGATGGAGGATGGATTATATGGTGTTTGATTCAAGTTTCTATGGTTTTTCCTTAACAAATTGGAAGAAAATCAATGGAAAAAGGAAATGGAATTTTCGTGCAAGGAAGAACAAAAATGGCTAAAATTTTTTATGTGTGTCTTATATAGTAAGTCACATTTGGAAAATTTCCTTTTGGTCTTTAAACTTTCCTTAAATTGTGCTTTTGCCATATTTTCCTTCGATAATTTATTCTGACAATTCCATAAGGATTTGGATTTCAAAGTGTATATTTAAACATCTTATTTTTATCAATACTTTATAATAAAAACAATTTCAGAGTCGTTCTAAAACTCAGACAGTCCAAATTCCACTATACCCCTAAGGTTCCCTTTATTTACTATTTTACCATTGCTTACTATTTCAGTGATCTTAAACATTTTTGACCTCTTTCTTTTTACTATATTTACACATGCATATACATAATCATTTACCCCTTAGTCAGAATCAAAAATTCATTTTTCGACCAGACTATATTTTTGCGACAACTATATCGACACCGATAATTTCCGAAAAAGTTTTTCGTTCGTTCTAACTGATTTTTTAAAATTATCTTTAGTCATTTCAATAATTTCAAACCACATACTGAGAACTTTAATCATGAAAATATGGTAAGTTTTTATAGGATATTACATTCTATCCTCCTTCAAAAAAAATTCATCCTCCAATTTAAAATACATACACACATACATATATATACATCAATGATGGAACAAGAATGGATACTTATCCTTCATATCCTATTCGATTTCCCATGTGTACTCTTCCATCAACTAATTCCTTCAAAGTCTGGATAGTCTTCTTTGACTGTCCATCGGTCTGTGGATGGAAAGATGTACTGAACCTTAACTGGGTACCCATAGCTTCTTGGAACTTCTGCCAAAATTGAGTAGCAAACTGTGTGCCTCTATCAGATATGATCATCACTGGTACTCCATGAAGCCGTAAAATCTTGTCCACATACAACTGTGCATACTGAGTTGCAGAGTAAGTAGTCTTCACTTATAGGAAATGAGCAGATTTTATCAATCAATCTATAATAACCCATATGGAGTCATAATCCTGTGTAGTCCTCGGTAAACCGACTAAAAAATCCATAGTAATTTGCTCCAATTTTCACTCTGGCAACTCAATCTCCTGAAGCAACCCAGACAACTTCTAATGCTCAAATTTAACCTGTTGACAGGCTAAACATATAGAAACAAACAGAGCTACATCTTTCTTCATACCAGACCACCAATACATATCTCTCAGATCATAGTACATCTTGGTAATCCCAAGATGTACATTATATGATGAATAGTGAGCCTCTCTTATAATCTGATCTCATAGGCCATCAATATTAGGTACACATATTCACTTCCTACATTTCAATACATCATTCTCTACCGTGAACTCTATTGCCTTACCGTTCAGAACATCACCTTTCAGCTTTAATAGATATGGATCCCTATCCTATGCCACTTGAATATCATCAATCAACAGTAGCTTAACCCAAAATTGGGCTATCAGAGCCTGGTTTAGATCTAGGGATCCCAAATCTAACTCTATACCCATAACTGTTAACTCTTTCATCTCATACATCAAAGGTCTCCTGACAACCGAAATGTGAGCTAGACTGCCCATAGACTTCTAGCTCAGTGCATCAGCTACTATATTAGCTTTGCCAAGATGGTAAAGGATCTCACAATCATAATCCTTAAGCAATTCAACCCATCTGCGCTGTCGGAGGTTCAGATCCTTCTGTTGAAGTATATACTGTAAAATCTTATATATATCTCGCATTTAGACCCATACAAATAATGCCTTCAAATCTTCAGTGCAAACAGTACTGCTGCCATCTCTAAGTCATGAGAAAGATAGTTTCCTTCATGCTTCTTTAATTGACGAGAAGCATAGGCAATCCCTCTCCAAAGTTGCATCAAAACACATCCCAATCCAATTCGAGAAGCATCACAATACAATGTAAACTTCTTATCCTCTGATGGCAATACTAATACTGGAGCACTCGTGAGGCAAGATTTCAAAGTCTAAAAAATGCTTTCACACTCATCAGTCCACAGATATCTCTCCTACTTCCGAGTCAGCTTAGTCAATGGAGCAGCAATTCTGGAGAAGTCCTTTACAAATCTCATGTAGTATCCTGCCATACCAAGGAAACTATGGATCTCTGAAACACTAGAAGGTTGAAGCCAACTTGCAACTACTTCAACCTTTTGAGGATTACCATAATACCATCCTTACAAATCACATGACCAAGGAAACATACTTCTGTTAGCCAGAATTGGCATTCAGACAACTTAGCATATAACTTATGCTATCGAAGTGTCTGCAATACTATCCTCAGATGCTCTGTATGCTCCTCCTCACTCTTGGAATAAACAAGAATATCACCAATGAATACTATGATAAACTGATCCAATAATGGCTTAAACACCCTATTCATCAGATCCATAAATGCAACAGGTGCATTAGTCAACCAGAATGGCAACACTAGAAACTCATAATGTCTATACTGGGTTCTGAAACAAGTCTTAGGCACATCACCCTTCTTGATTTTCAATTAGTGATACCCAGATCTCAGATCAATCTCATAGAAATGATTGACACCCTGTAATTGATCAAACAGATCATCAATCCATGGCAACAAATATTTATTCTTTACTATTAGCTTATTCAGCTGCCTATAGTCAATACACATCCTCAGAGAGCCATCCTTCTTTTTCACAAACAACACTAGAGCACCCCACGGAGAACTACTTTGTCTAATAAATCATCTATCCAATAACTCCTGCAATTGCACCTTTAATTCTTTCAACTCTGCTGGTGCCATTCTGTACAGAGGAATGGATATCAGATCGGTGCCTGAATACACCTCAATCTCAATCTCAATCTCCCTATTAGGGGGTAATCTTAGCAATTCTTCAGGGAAGACATCAAAGAATTCCTGAACCACTAGTATCTGAACAATATCTATAGAAATCTTCTGCACATCAATCACATGGGCAAGGTTTGCTGAATAACCTTTCTTTATCATCATTTTAGCCTAAATAGCAGAAATAAAATTGATTCCAAACTCTCGTTGATCACCCAGGAATTCAAGTTCAAGCTGCCCCTCAGGCTAGAATTTAACCCTTTTTCTATAACAATCAATAACTACTCGATGTGTCGTTAGCCAATCCATATGAAAGATCACATTAAGCTGTAACACATGTAGTTCAATCAAATCAGTACGCAGAATGTTATCATCTATTTCAATCACACAAGCAGGATAATAATAATCCACTTCTACACTCTCTCATATAGGAGTAGCTATCACTAGAGGCATATTCAATAATTGTCTATCTTTATTTAACTTAGGTGTAAACTGAGGTGAAACAATTGAATATATAGCACCAGATTCAAATAAAGTATCAGCAATGTCATTTTGTATGAAAATAGTACCTATGACCACATTGCCAGATCCTTGTGCCTCTTGAGCGTTCACTGCAAAACCTTGCCCCTGGCCTCTGCCGCTGGTGCCTGACTGCTACTCGAGGCCTATCCTTTGCCTGTGCCCCCTTACCAGGAGCTTCTCTTGCTACATTTTGACTCATCTAAACAGTAGGCTGAGAAACTATAGCAGATGGCTGCTGATCACCCCACAAGGGACAACTGCTTATAAAATGACCATGTTGCCCACATTTCAGGCAAGCTGTCATGACCTGTTTCTGGATCGCAATTGTCCTAGGGCACGGGAGATGTCAATGGCGACCGGCACCCGTAGAACCCAGTATCACATGCACAATCTATAAACAAAAATATATTATCCATTTTAGTTAATTACCATCCATTTTGATATTTTACCATTCATTTTGTAAATTTCTGCAATTGGCTGTAACAGTTATAATAACATACCATATACTCATCATATATCATTAAATATCTCATCATATCATCATAAACATATATATATATGTTCATTTCCTAGCTAACCCATACATACCCTATGAAGTAGCTAGATTATGAACATCAAAATAATAATAATACAAAATCAGAAAATATACAGCAAGTTGTAAGCAAAAATCCCCGGAAGATATATGACAGGATTTTACACTCTACTCCTCTCCTGAAATGGATAAACAAAGAAAACGTGAGTATATAAGATACTCAGTGAATTTATATGCATCATCAATGAAATATAGGTTGGAATGATGATATACACATGATAAAGGAATAATGGTACAATATCAATCATGTCAGTTTATAGAATGAGTATCAGAAATCAATAGGAATATCAAGGGTCATATCAAGTCATGGAATCATATGGTAAGATAGATATAGGGCCCTAAAACACGTAGACTATGTGTCATCACACAGTCGATCACATATCACATAGGCATAAGACTGATTAGGTCCTATGGCCGAGACCAATAACCTTTCCCAGCTAGGGCATCAATACCAATGTGCACATTGCCGACAGTATGTACCCACTACCCTGTCGGAGCGGCAGCTCTGTCAAACCACATTTAGGTCAATACAAATGAATATCACATCAATAAACACCATTATGCAATAATGGCATCATCACTGTCAATAAACTCAATATCTTTCAAATCAAATAGTATTTGAATCAAAGGCATTGCAAGATACAATATACAAGTAAGGATAAAGGTTATGGTAAACAAAAAGATATGAAACAAAGGTTGGTTTGGCAAGGGAAATTAGTAGGCCAATTGGCATGCCAATGTTGCTGGCAACAAAGAATTCAAATGGTAGGCCTATGGAATACCAAGCAATAGGCCAAAGGCAAATGAACTAGGCATTTCATCAAACACATGGTGGGCATACAATGTCAAGCCAATAGGTTAGGTTAGGGTGAAAAATTGACTTGCCCAATTCAATCAACATCAAGCTCCATTGTCAATAATAGTATAGGCATTAAAGAAACAATAATAAACATTATCAAATGAAGTCAAATTGGCTATGAAAATCATGAAGAAAATAAGCAAAAATAAGGCATGGTGAATAATACCATGCATTCGGCCAAAACTCAACTTCAAGATAAGGATTCCAATTTCAATTCAAACATATTTGGCATGTAATTAGATACATATTAGACTCACCTAATGCTTCAAATAGCTTTGGAAACAAGTTTTTCACCCAAATTCTCCAATGAAGCCAAATAGCACACTTAGGTCAAAACTTCAATTCTACATCAAACAATCCATCAATTAGTTACCTATTTACATCTAATTAACATATTTTAACATCAATTAACATATTCTAACACCAAATCACTAAACCCTTTCTTACAACTTCAATTAACCTAGGTAAAATTAGGCATTCCTATTAATTAGCATCAATTGATGCAATCTAACTATAAACCCATCAAATTCAACATAAATAACATCTAATTAATCGATAAAATCAAACAAAACACATCCTTACCCAAATGGTGTGTAGTGACCGAAACCTCCCTTCAAACAATCTTTGAATTCCTTTGCTCCTCCTTGTAAATTAATGGTGAAGATAGATAGAACTAGGTTAGAATTCAAGTTTTCTGTAAATTTTTCTAAGGAATTTGATGAAGAAATGAAGAAAAATTGAAGAAGAAGAAGAGAAGAGTGGTTCGGCCTCTTTGGAAGAAGAAGAAGAAGATGAAATTTTTGTCTAAGTGTTAGAATAAATAGAAAAATCTATATGAAAAATTACAACTTAATCCTCGAACTTTCGTATATCACATTTTGGTCCAAAATCTTCTGTAATTTATTCTGTCAATTCTGTCAGGATTTAGAATTTAAAGTGGGGAGCCAATAAGCTTATTTTAATTTATACTTATTTATAAAAATGGTTCTGGAGTCATTCTGTAATTTCGACGGACCTATTTCTACTATTCACGTTAAACTTTCATTTATTTACAATTTTGCCATTGGTTACTTTTTCAGTTTTCCTAAATGATTTTCACTTCTTTCTTTTTACCAAAATTACACATGTATTATAGTGATCTTTTATCCCCAGGTGAACTTCAGAAATTCTTCTATTGACTGGACTGCTAATTTCTCGACAGTATTCCCAACATCGCCGCTTTCCGGAAAAGTAACAAGTTCGCTTTCTAACCGTGTCTCTAAAATTATTTCCCATAATTTCAATACTAATGAACCACAAACTGAGAACTAAATCATGCATGTGAGTTAGGAATTTATAGGGTATTACATTCTACCCCCTATAAATAAATTTGTCCTCGAATTTAAAAAAAACATACCTCACTGCTGGAACAAAAATGGATATCTACTCCTCATCTCCTGCTCATTCTCCCAAGTGCACTCCTCCATGGACTGATTCCTCCAAAGCACTTTAACCATCGAGATCTCCTTATTTCGTAGTTGTCTGACCTGTCGATCAATGATCACCACTGGAAACTCCTCATAAGACACAAGTCATCACTGAGAGCCATATCCTGAACCTCCAATCTGTGCGATGGATCAGACATATACTTCCGCAGCATAGAGATATGGAAAATTAGATGTACGTGGCTCATACTAGGCGGAAGAGCCAATCTATAGGCCATATTACCAATCTTCTCAACAATCTCAAACGGGCCTATGAACCTTGGTGATAATTTACCCCTCTTCCCAAATCTCATAACACCCCTTATCGGTGAGACCTTAAGGAAGACATGATCACCAACTGTAAAATGTACATCCTTCCTCTTCTGATCAATATAACTCTTTTGCCTACTGAAGGCAGTCCTCATCCGATCTCTGATCATAGGAACCTTTTCCAAATTCTCTCTGGCCAACTCTGGCCCCTCAAGCTGCTTCTCTCCCAGCTCCACCCAATACACTGGAGATCTACATTTTCTATCATATAGTGCTTCAAATGGATCCATACCAATAGAAGAGTGATAGTTGTTGTTATAGGAGAACACAATCAACAGTAGATAATAATCCCAGTTACCTTTGAAATCTAGAACATACAATCTCAACATATCCTCCAAAGTCTGGATTGTCCTCTCCGACTGCCCATCAGTCTACGACTGAAAAGCAGTATTGAACCGTAATTGGGTACCCATACCTCCTGAAACTTCTGCAAAAATTGAAAAGTGAACTGTGTACCCCTTTCTGATATGATCATCAAAGGAACTCCATGAAGCCGCACAATCTTATCCACATACAACTGTGCATACTAAGCTACTGTGTAGCTGGTCTTAATCTCTAGAAAATAAATAGACTTTGTCAAACGGTCAATAATCACCTATATAGAATCATAACCCCTTGAAGTCCTCGGTATACCAACTATAAAATCTATAGTAACTTGTTCCCATTTCCACTCTGGTAACTCAATCTCCTGAAGTAGCCCTGATGGCTTCTGATGCTCAAACTTATCTTGCTGACAGGCTAAGCATTTAGAAATAAACTGAGCTACATCTCTCTTCATCCCTAGCCACTAATAAACATCTCTTAGATCATGGTACATCTTGAAAATCCCTGGATGTACACTGTATGCTGTGTAGTGAGCCTCTCTCATAATCTGATCCCGTAACCCATCAAAATTTGGTACACATATGTGCTTCCCACAGTTCAGTACCCCATCCTCTACTATAAACTCTATCATCCTCCCATTCTGTACCTCTTCCTTGAGCTTTAATAAATAAGGATCCCTATGCTAAACCACTTTAATATCATCAAACAACAGTGACTTCACCTGAAATTGGGCTATCAGAGCTTGGTTCCGATCCTGGGATCCCAACTCCAACTCCACTCCCAAATCTGCCAACTCTCTCATCTCTCTGATCAATGGCCTCCTGCCAATTACAATATGAGCTAGATTGCCCATCGATTTCCTGCTCAGAGCATTAGCCACTACATTGGCCTTACCCAGGTGGTAAAGGATCTCACAATCATAATCCTTAAGTAGCTTTACCCATCTGCATTGCCAAAGATTTAGATCCTTCTGCTGAAATATATACTGTAGACTCTTATGATCAGTATATATCTCACATTTCGATCCATACAAGTAATGTCTCCAAATCTTCAAGGCAAATATCATAGCTGCCATCTCCAGATCATGTGTCAGATAATTTGCTTCATGCTTCTTTAACTGATGAGAAGCATAAGCAATTACCCTACCAATCTGCATCAATAGACACCCCAAACCAATCCGTGAAGCATCACAATACACTGGAGAACTGGTGAGACAATACTTCAAAGTCTGGAAGCTGAGATCACAATCATCAGTCCATACATACCGCTCCTGTTTCCTCATCAATCTAGTCAATGGAGCTACAACCTGGGAGAAATCCTTCACAAACCTCCTATAATATCTTGCTATATCCAGAAAATTATGAACCTCTGAAATACTGGTAGGCTGAGGCCAATTAGCAACCGCTTCGATCTTCTGAGGATCCATCTTAATCCCATCCTTGCATATCACATGCCTAAGGAAACACACTTTGGTTAGCCAGAACTGGCATTTAGATAACTTAACATATAACTGATGCTCCCGAAGTATCTGCAAAACAATCCTCAGATACTTCATGTGCTCCTCCTCACTCCTAGAATAATAAGTATGTCATCAATGAATACAATGACAAAATTATCCAAATATGACCTGAACACCTTGTTCATAAGATCCATAAAATCAGCCTATGCATTGGTCAACCCGAATGGCAACACCAAAAACTCATAATGCCCATATCGAGTCCTGAAAGTAGTCTTAGGTATATCACCCTTCTTAATCTTCAACTAGTGATACCCATACCTCAAATCTATCTTCAAAAAATGGTTGGCACCCTGCAGCTAATCAAACAAGTCATCTATCCGAGGCAATAGATACTTGTTCTTAACTGTGACTTAGTTCAGTTGCCTGTAGTCTATACACATCCTCAAAGAGCCATCTTTCTTCCTCACAAACAGTGTCAGTGCATCCTAAGGAGAACTACTGGGTCTGATGAACCCTCTATCCAATAGCTTCTGTAACTGTATCTTCAATTCCTTCAGTTCAGTTGGAGCCATTCTATATAGTGGAATAGATATAGGGTCAGTGCCGGCATGCACCTCAATCTCAAACTCAATCTCCCTATCAGGGGACAATCCTGGCAACACATTAAGAAATACATTAGGAAACTCCTGAACTATCGATATCATATCCAACTGTGCAGAAGACTTTTGTACATCTATCACATGTGCCAAATAGGCTGAACAACCTTTCCCAATCATTCTCTAGGTCTGGATAGTAGAAATTAGGTTAACCCAGAATTCCCAAATATCACCCTGAAACTCCCTCATAAGCCAATCCATACCCAAAATAACATCTAGCTCTAACATAGGCAACTCAATCAAATCAGCGCGCAAGATGTTATCATCAATCTCAATCACACAGTAAGGGTAATAATAATCCACATCAACACTAACACCAATAGGAGTAGCAATCATCAAAGGCACATCTAATAATCGCTTTTCCTTATTCAATTTAGGTGCAAAATGTGGTAACACAAAAGAGTGTGCAGCACCCGAATCAAATAAGGCATCCGTAAGCTCATTCTGAATCAGAATAGTACCTATAACCACATTGTCTGATCTTTAGTCCTCCTGGGTGTTTACAGCAAACACTTTGCCCTGATCCCTACCAACTGGAGCCAGACTGCCACTGGGAGCCTATCCTCCCCTGCCTGTACCTCTGCCTGTAGCCTCTCTACCCATATTCTGACTCGCCTGTACCACTGGCTGAGAAACTATAACAGATGGATGTTGCTGCTCACCCCATAGAGGACATATGCTAATAAAGTGACCCTATTGTTCACACTTCAACACAAGCACTTAACTGTAACCGGCACTCCCCTCCATGCCTCCGACCACAAAACCTACAAATAGGAATGTTGGGTGCCTGTGAAACTAGTCTCGAGGAACCCAGTGAATAAGTAGGTGTAAATTGTTCCACTAGTGGTCCCCTACTCTGAACTCTCCTCTTCTGACTATTAGCTAATGATCTATGCTCAAATCAAGGCACTGGCTCTTTCTATCTAGGCTAGGAGCTGCTCTCCCCTCTCCTAACCTATGATCCTGAACCCCCTTTCCTCTTCTGATCCCTCTTAGCCCTCTCAGTCTTGTATTTCTCCTCCATCTGTGTAGCCTTGTCAATCACTGTAGTCAACAAAGTAAACTCTGTAGCCAATAATGCATTATGTAATGCAGCATGAAGACCCCTCCGAAACCTACTAATCAAATCAGCCTCTGTAGGTACAATATGAGTAGCATATCTACTCAACCTGATAAACTACTCTGCATACTCCTCAACAGATCTCTCCCCCTACTCTAACTGCTCAAATCAGATCAGGTTACAGATCTTCACCCCCTCCATAATAAACTCATCAATCAAACCCTATCGGAACTCAACCCAGATGGGTGGGTGCTTACCATAAAGCCTCGGCTCTATCGTCCTAGAAAACTAGGTCCAAGCCTTCCCCTTCAGTAACAACCCAACCATCTCAAATGCTCTCAATTCAGAACATAATAGTCTCCTCACTACCTTCTCCACCTCCTCCAAGAAGTCTACAGGATCGGTACTGTAACACCTTAGCCTAAACCCTAATAGGGACCTTTAGGGAAATTATTTTCCTTTCTTTATGATGTGCTAATATTATATGTAAATGCATGGAATATATATATATGCATGTTATATGACCTAATATTTAGGCCTAGAGTTGG
>CANXYC010349477.1:0-13961 GCA_948193065.1 Aleurites moluccanus | reverse complement strand
TATATATATATATATATATATATATATATATATATATATATATATATGTATTCTAGTGTGTCTATATATATATATATATATATACACACACACACACACACACACACACTAGAATAGATGATTATAAGTTATGTATAGATGTATAAAAGCCTTAAATAGAATTTATTATGGATTATTGGAGAATTAGGGCAAAATGATGAATAGTACTGTGAATAGTATTTTTTCCTAAGAATTTATCTTTTTCAAAGAATGATTATTATGAGTATTATAAGTATGAAAATTATCTCTTTAGACTTTAGAGAGTCTTTAAATGTGAGAACTTAATATGTATTATGTTGGACAAGGAAACCCTAAGTGTTATTTTATTAGTTTGTGTTAGGTATAGGCTCTTGTTGATTTTGGTAGAAAGGAGTTGGGCTTGTGCTGTGAATTGGTTTTGGACTCTATTTCCTTGAAGGTGAGTTATGAACATGCATTTTGGGGATAAGCTTGATTCTTAGAAAAAGCTTATCCAATTATATATATATATACACACACACTAGAATAGATGATTATAAGTTATGTATAGATGTATAAGAGCCTTAAATAGAATTTATTATGGATTATTAGAAAATTAGGGCAAAGTGATGAATAGTACTATGAATAGTAATTTTTTCCTAAGAATTTATCTTTTTCAAAGAATCATTATGAGTATTATAAGTATGAAAATTATCTCTTTACACTTTAGAGAGTCTTTAAATGTGAGAACTTGATATGTATTATGTTGGACAAGGAAACCCTAAGTGTTAGTTTGTTAGTTTGTGTTAGGTACAAGCTCTTGTTGATTTTGGTAGAAAGGAGTTGGGCTTGTGCTGTGAATTGGTTTTGGACTCTATTTCCTTGAAGGTGAGTTATGAACATGCATTTTGGGGATAACCTTGATTCTGAGAAAAAGCTTATCCAATTATATGTATATATATATGATTTTTTCAGAAATTACACGTGCGAATGACACATTTTTTTATAAGACCTTTGAGAATCTTTTTTTTGCTATTGTATTAATGAATGCATTCCTGAGTCTAAGTATCTAACAATATCATAACGCCTTACCTATGAGGGATGTATCATGGGACTGTGTGCACCAGTGACTCAGCTGATAGAGTCAAATTATTAGGGTCCTACCTCGAAGGGACAAAGTTTCTCTAGGCATGTGTCAGCGCAAACATATGTACTTTGTATGGAGATCGTATAACTCGTACTCTCTGTATGGAGACTATTAGGATCCTATATAGTATTTCTTAGTGTTCTGGTATTTAAATAAAATATGTTTTTAGTGTGTGTGTGTGTGTGTGTATTATGCCATACGATATAGGTATATTATAAACTCTATATTCTGAGCTTGTTTTAGATGATTCTGTATTTTTAGCTTATTAAACTAACTCTGATTTTCTGTATAAACTATATGGTTATTGTTATATCTTTTTATGGATATTTCTTTTGAACCCCGATTCTGAATCTGAACCTCAGGTAAGTTATGTTTATAATTCATTGAGTTGAAATTTCACTCCTTTTATATGGATTTCAGGTGTTAAGATTAGCTTGCGAGGCAGTTAATATTGAAGATAGAGTTTCTTAATCCTTTTTCCACGAGAAGATTCGTTATGTAAAATTTTGTCTATTATGTTGTAATTAAGTATGTACTTATATATTTATGTATCGAGAAGCTATTCTTAGAGCTCCGTAGTGATGTCTGGAAATACTATTACAATAGTTGCTTGGAAGGTTTAAAACTTAAGCTTTAAAGGGCAAACCTAAGGGGTTCCTTCTTTGTTTATATGATATGTAATATGCATGTTTATGTTTAAATTGAATGTAATATGCATGTTTTAGAAAGTTTTACTCATGTAAAAGTGCTTTAAAAGCTGTTAGGAAGAAATCGAGAAAAATTCAATTTTTGGTGAACTGGGGGCAAAATGGTCATTTCGCACCCCTTCGAGTTTTATGGAAATAAACATGATATTTGAAGGTAGAAAAGAATATTAGGACATGAAAATGATGATATTTAATTTATTTGAAGTTTTGTTGGAGAAACAAACCTGATTAAAAATAGTTCCCGGCAAGCTGCTCAATTGGGGTGTTTGAGGTGTTTCGTTTGAACTAAGGGCAAATTGATCTTTTCCTTTGAGATATGGAATCATATGGTGTATGCAACCTTATGGAATCATTTTAGACTTGATTAAATCTAACCATTAGATGAAATGATAAAGAAATGGATGGTTGGATGGCTAGGTTTCACCATTTCTACCATAAGCCTAATGTATAAGATCACATCTTTGTTATTTCAATAGATTTTTCCCACCACTTCACCATTGTTATCTTCCTCCACCATTTCATATGCAGAATTTTCTCTCTCCACCTAAAGTAAGTTTCGGCCACCATTGTGCTACACCAAACCTTATGCTTTTCTTCCATTTTTGGATGGAAACATACTAATTCCAACCTTGTAAACACTAATCTAGCCTTAGATTTTAAGGAAAAATTTGAAAAAGCTAAGAATCAAAGCTTTGAAGTTTCTGAAGAACTTTTGGTAAGTTAATGGTTTTGTAATTCTTTTGATTCAAATATGATTATATGGTGTTCTTGATAATTATTGATGTTCAAAACACATTTTGAATGGATGAAATTCAAAAAGTTGGATTGAAACCCTAATAGGAAGAACTTGGAATCAAAATGATGTTTTGATGATTCTTTTAGTTTAAATGATGTGTATGATATGAATTTGTAACAAATCCAATTGGTTATAGTTTCATCTTGGCCGAAATGAGGTGCTTGAATATTGACATTTGATTTTTGGTGTTTAATGGTTTCAAAGGTATGAATGATGTATATTTGATGTGTTTAACATGAATGGATGGTTAATTGATGGAAAGAAACACATTTGGAATGAAAATTGGTTTGGCCGAAATATTGAAGTGTGAATAATGGCTTAATGCTTTGATATTTGATAGGTTTAAATGGTTGAATGATATGCATTTGGTGTATATATATGTTGTATGTTTGATTGGTGTTGAAAAATGGATGAATGGAATGATTTCTATTAAAGTGGAACAAAGTGGACTTTACTACTTTAAGGTGTTAGGTTAATGCAAATGAGGAAGTAAGGTTTGAATATAGTTTAATGGCATGAATGAATAAAATGTATAAGGTTAAATATGGGAAGGTTGAATGGTATAAATAATTTGAAGCATATTTGAGATTTGATGTATGTTTGGTATGGAATATTGGGCTAAGTGTTTGGAAGTTCATAACTTAGCATTAAAATGATGAACATGTGTAATGTGAATGATATATGATGATAGAAATGCAATTGATGCATGAAAGGTATGAAAAGTGTTAAAAGAGTGATATAGGGACTTTGATGTGCAATATGGGTCAATGTGTGTTTATGCATGTTGATATGCTTTAATATGCCTTGATATGTGTTTTAATGACTAATATGTTGAGTATAAGTCTTATAAGAGTGATTTGGTTATTATAGGAGAATCGTCCCGAGCTAGGGCTGCAGACGGGGAATCACGAGCTGACTAGGCCTGATTGAGTAATATTTGGGAAATTTTGATGAAGGTGAGTCTATATATATGATTGATACATTATTCATTCATAAGTCATGCATTTATGCATATGAAATGATATCTTTGCTTGAAAACCATTAATGATCCACTTTTGGGCAAATTTTCCAATATGACCAAAAACAGAGCTACCGAAATGCCTATAATTGGCATAAACTTTGAATTGTTATAAAATTCATTCTGAAAGGCTTTTTGATATGAAAACAAGCCCAATTATCTATTACATATATGTATTTGTTATTGGTATAAAGAAAATGCCATATTAATATTGATTTCAAGGCAAACCAGAAAGTGCCTGAAAAATGAGAAACAGACCCGTAATTTGGGAGCCAGTTGCGGCAGCGCAATTTGGGCCCCGACGGGCAAAAATATGAAATTGAACCAAACTCTTTCTTTGAACTTTATTATGCTATATATCATAATTTAAGTCATATTTGAGACTTATATTGATATGTTTATGCTATATGAGACATCTGCATATAATATGTTATAACAAGACTACTTCGATGGTGTAGAAACAAGCCATCGACTGTGTACACAGATATATGTTATGACCTCTGCTAAGGAGGGGTAAATTCCTTATGCCATGGATGATTGGAGGGATATGTGATGGAAGTGAAGTAACAGCTCAGTATGATATGACATGTTACAGGCTCCTGTTATATTATATGCATTATGGTTCATGATATGTATTTCATCATGTTATTACCAGTATTCATATTTACATATCATTAATGAATAGATGTGACTGTTCATGAATAATATTGCATACTCATATATATATATTGACTCACTGAGTATAATCTTATACTCACCCTTTCAGTGGTTATATGTTTTCAGGACCTCAGTGAGGCAGACATTCATTGGCTACATCATCTTTAGCCATGGATCACAGATGTATGTATTTGAGGTCACTCCTGTGTATAGAAGTTCCTTGGTATATAATGTATAGAGGGCTTGGATTGGCTAAAGTATAGTGTCAAATATGACCAAATGATAATCAGATATGATATGAGAATTTATATGATGTATTTATGATATGAGTTATGAATGCAAATATTGAAGTGCATATTGAGTTGTGATTGACTACCGGAGGATAAAAGGGGATGTATGTTATATTGAAAGTGTAATTTCTATGTTTTACGGATAGCTTAAGTCAGAGTTACAAATAAAACTCTATCAGTTTTTCTGTATGAATGTTATGATGATTTAAAAAAAAATTATCACCTAAAATGTATCACAGGTTAAGTAAAGATTGTAAAAGTTAAGTTAATGTAAAAATATGGGTTCTTCGAGGTACTGGTCACCTTGGCATTACCCGTACTCTAGGATCGTCATGGTCTAAAATTAGGCCGTGACAGAAGGCATACTTCTAAAGTTTCCCTTGCAAATTGTTGAGTTTATATAGGAAAGCCTATAATGATATGATAGGCTAAGATAACACAATGATGAAGTATGTATGATATGAGCATGTGATGTACTTAAGATTCAAATTATGTTGCGTTCTACGGGTTTATGATGGCTTTATGCCTACCTTTGCCCTAGGACCGTCACACCGCTGGAGTTGGGGTGTGACATAACCTTTCAAAAACACACTAACTCATCCCCTCTGATGAATGTCTCATCATACTAGTATCTCGTTCCATCAAATTTTACCGTTAGTCAATCCTAAAATGGTCAACAAGGGCAGTAAAAATACATAAATGCCCTTACCTTTTATTTTTAATTAATTACATTCTATTTTTTGCTTTAAAAAATATATTTTAGGGTTCAAAAATTTATTTTCATATTTTTTGATAAAATTAAAAATAAAAAAATAAACAAAAACATTTTTTAAAAAACATTTTTTTTATTTGTTATTTTTTATTAAAAAAATAATTTAGGAAGAAATTAAATTATTTCTTCTTAAAATTTTTAATACAAATAAAAAATTATTTTTCAAATTTTTTATTTTTTAAAAATAAAATAATAATATTTTTGTTTTCAAATTTTCAAAAAAATGAAAATGCATTTTTTAACCCTACAAATATTTTTTTAAAGAAAAAATAGAGTATAATTAATTAAAATAATGGGCAAGAATATTTTTATCTTTTTACTACCATTGTTAACTATTTTGGGGTTGACTAACAATAAAATTTAACGGAAGGGTCTAGTAGTATATTGTGACATTCGTCAGGAGGGAGTTAGTGTATTTTTAAAAGGTTAGGGAAACTTAGTATATTGGGTAATTTTACAAGAGGAAAATAATAATTAACCATTCTAATAATCCGTATCAATACTTAACTTATATTCATCTATTCCAACTATATATTAACTTATCTTAAATTTAGATTTGAGTTTGAAATAAATATCTTGAAATGGAAAATCCTTGAGTAATTGAAGTCTTGGTGTTTCTTGGATGTTTGATGATTTATTTAATTTATTGCCATGCATGATTTATTTTTCCATATCATACCAGCTTTAATTTTCACGATTTATTTAATTTTCTGCCATGTCAGCTTTAATTTTCATGATTTATTTAATTTTCTGTCATGCTTGAATTTATTTTTCCATGTCATACTAGTTTTAATTTTCAATACTTATCTAATTTTCTGCCATGCCAACTTTAATTTTCATGATTTATTTAATTTTTTATCATGCCTGAATTTATTTTTCTATGCCATACTAGCTTTAATTTTCATAATTTGTTTAATTTCCTGTCATACTAGTTTTAATTTTCATGATTTATTTAATTTTTTGTCATGCCCAAGTTTATTTTTCATATCATTTTGAAAATTAAAAATAATATAGAATAAAAAAATCAAAAATAATTTTTTGTAATTAAATGTTTATCATGTTATCTAAAATTAATTTTTAATGTCTTATTTTAATATATTTGGCCAAAATATATGTCTTCTATCTTTACTCGTTTTCTATTTCATTTTGAAACATAAAACTTGAAAAGAATGGCAATTGTAGACACCATATTTTCGGACCTTTTTAAAATATTTATTTTAAAAAATATAATTTTCATTTTTATGATTTATTTAAAAATAATAATAGTTAAAATTTTAAAAAATAAGGATTTAAGAATTTAAAATTTATATATTTATGTCATTTAAAAAAAAAAAAGCAAAAAAAAAAGTGAGTTCAATTTTTGCCTAAATTAATTATTTTATTATTTTATTTTTAGCTTAAATTCATATTTTATTTTATTTTATGGTATTATTTTGAGCTGGGCTAAAATGTGGTGAACAATTGTAATACTCTAGAAAACCTACCTTAATTGAACTATTTTATTCTCAGTTTTCAGTTTGGAATCATTGAAATAACTAAAAATAATTTTAGAGACACAGTTAGAATGCAAATGAGATACTTTTCAGGAAAACGTCGGTGTCAATAACACTGCCGAGAAAATAGCAGTCCGGTCGACAAATGAATTTTTTATTTAGATCAGGAGTAAAAAATCACATAAATATATGTGTAATTATGGTAAAAAAAAAAGAGAGATGAATATGTTTAGGAACACTGAAAAGGTAAGTAATGGCAAAACTGTAAATAAATAGAACTTTGGGATATAGTGGAAAATAGACTATCTGAGTTTCAGAATGACTCTGAAACTATTTTTATAATAAAGTATAAATAAAAATAAGCTATTTGAATCCCCACTTTGAAATCCAAATCTCAACAGAATTGTCAAAATAAATTACAGAAGGAAATGTGGCAAAAGTATGATTTATGGAAAGTCTAAGGACCTAAATAGAATTTGCCATTTATAACCTAGTATATAAGCCTCACTTAACCATTTTTCTTCATCTTCTTCTTATTTTCCTCTCTTTGGCCGAAAATTTCAAGCTCTTCTCCTATCAAATTTCTTAAGAAAAATCAAAGAAAACTTGCAAATCAACCTTGTTCTTCCTTTTTCGAACCTTCTTTCTCTTAGAAAATCAAAGGAAATCAAGAACAATCACCTTTGGATTTTCGGCCCAACCACCAAATTGAGGTAATGAGTTGATTTGTTTGATTTTATATTTGATTTAGATATTATAGATGTCAAATAGAATAAGTTTTGTGTTTGACTGCATCAATTGATGCATTTAGTATTTTTTTTCCAAAATTTTCAAATCCTAACCTAAGTTGTATGAACTAACTATTTGATTTTGAGTTAGTTTATGTTAATTAAGCTTAAATTATGTTAATTAGAGACTAATGGATGAAATATTTATGGTTGGTTTGTTGTAAAAAATCAAGATTCACAAAGTTGTGACTTTTGCCTCTTTTCAATTTTCCAAATCAATTTGAAGCTTGAGGTGAGTCTTTTATGCATCAAATTACATGCCTAATGTATTATAATGTTGATTGAAATCCTCCATTTTTTTCCATTGTTGGTCGAACCTAGGTTACTATTCATTGCCTAGGTTTTTGCTTATTTTTCTTATGGTTTTTCCTTATCATTTTGATCCTTTTAATGTTATTTATTGTTGTGTTTATAATGCCTATCATAATGCTTATATTATGCGTTGTTGATGATTAATGGGGCAATGTTGGATTTGTACCCAAACCTTATCAAATTGTCCATCCAAAGTTACCCACAAAGTGTTTGTTAAAATGCCTAGTTCAAAATCCATATGCCTACCATTGTTTTCATCCATAGACCTACCATTAGAATGCCATCATCGTCAATGACATTGGCATACCAATTGTGCCTACCTTTTGTTCATATATGACTAACCTATGTTCCATCCCATTGTTGTTTGCCAAACCCATTGTCATTGTATACTTACTTGCTATTGCTATTCCATTGGTTATATTGCTACTTGAATTGATTGATAATGAATTATTAATACTTGGTGATACCATTGTTGTGTAATGGTATCTATTGACTTGTTCCTTACTTCTATTGTCTCCGATGTGGTTTGACAGAGCTGCCGCTCCGACAGAGTAGTGGGTACATACTGTCGGCAATGTCAACATTGTATAATTATACCCTAGCTAGAAAGGGTTAACAGTCCTAGCCATAAGACCTGATCAGTCTTATGTTTATTGATATGAGATTGATATGTGTCTGACACATATTATATGCGTTTCATGGTCCTATATTTGTCTTGTGCATATGATGTACTTTCCATTGATATGATTATTGACTTTACTGTCATCTTCTGTACTTGATTCTGTATCCTATTATTTCTTAAGCAGACTGACCTATTTATCTCATCTGCCTATTCTTCATTGATAATCCAGTACATATTTATAGTCGATGCATATTAGATTCACTAAGTATCTTATATACTCGCCCTTTCATTGTTTCCCATTTCCAGATACAGAATAGGAGGCAGAAATTCCAGCTGTTGACTCTTTGTGGATTCTTGCAGTATTATATAGCAGTGTAATTATTTTTGAACACTTTATTTTTATATGTTCATATCCTAGCTGCTCCATGGATTATATATGGTACAGTTAGTTTATGAACATGTATGTATGATTTATTTTGGAGTTTAATTAATGATATGACATGATATGAAGAATGCTACAGCCAATTGCAGTAAAATTTACAGACATATTACAAAATGACAGAATGAATAGTAATTAAATAACTGAATAATAAATTGATAGTAATAGATGATTGCATGTGATATTGGGTTCTATGGGTGCCAATCGCCTCTGGCATCTCTTATATCCTAGGACTGTCGAGTTCTGAAATCGAGACGTGATAGCAGTCCAAGCGCAACCCATTTGATGAGTTATAAGCCCATAAAAAAGAGAATTTTAGAATTAAGGGGCATGCGAGTCTTTTTATTAATTTCTTTTAGGTTATACCCTAATTTATCCTTTATATAAAAGAATATTAAAATTTCTATAGGGATTGATTTTGAAGGTCATCACTTTATCTCAATTGGAAAAAAATTAAAACAAAAAAAAAATCTATTCTCATCCTTAGAAGAACCCTATATATTTTTTTTCAAAAAAAAAAAAAAGTAAAAACCCTTTTCCTCTCTACTCTGGTAGAGGCCACTCTCTTTTCTCTTGATTTTATTTTTCATCAGCCGTTTTCTCTGGATTATGCTCTTCAACAAAACCACTTCTCTCTTTTCATTGAAAAATTTGACACCACCAATTTTGGGGTCTCTGTTCCACGATTTTAGGGTTTTTGGTTCACGATTTTGGCCCTTGGACCAATTTTCGTTTAGTTTTGATTTCTTGATCTTGGTTCCGATTTTGGGTTTGAGTTGTTTATCTTGGTTTTCTGAGAATCGGATACTGGGTTTGGTGGATTGTGGTGATACATCTCCTACTACAAAGCCTGTGTCTTTTGGTTTATTATCAGGTCTAGTCTTTGTAAGCTCATCGGTTGATTCTTGGCTTGGGTTTGCGTTTCAGTTCGATGCTCCATTGAGACGGTATTTAGATTCGATTTTCATATAGGAATTTGCATTTTGGGTCTGGTATGCATATTGCAATCTTTTGGATTCTATTTTGTAATACCCAAGATTTTGATTTGCATGGTTGCATGAGGTTATTGATGGTTCAATGCTTATAGATTGTATTGATTGGTTGTTATAGAATTGTTTATTTGCCATAGATATGGTTATAGTGTGTTAGTTGATCTTAGAGTTGTTTTGGTGAGTGTTAGAATGAATTTGAGAAGTGATTGCCCTGATGAATTTAAACCTATTGTTTTCACGGGCGTGAATTCTTCTTACAGCCATGAATTTGAACTTTGTTATTTCACGAGCGTGAACTCTAATCATAGCCATTAATTTGCTCTCTATCTAAATATAAGAAATTGACTTTTTGTTTGCTCATGGGCATGAAATTATCCTTCACTGGCATGAAGCTTCGGTTTCACAGGTATAAATTTATCCTTCACGAGCGTGAAGCTTCGGGCTCTATAAATAAAAGCCATTTTTCAGATTTTTGAAAACTGAAACCACAAATTTCATTTTATTTCTTCTTCTTCTCATTTCTTCCCCATTGCTCAACTAATCTTCCCTATTGCTCTTTGATCACTTAAATAACTATTTTCTTTAAGGATTATTCATGGGAAACACATTTTAGGGCATCAAATTACTTCAAAGGCTTATCTTCTCAAGAAATCTCTTTTAAGGTTTTGCAGGTAAACCCTAAATCTTTACTTTTATAGTTATTTATGGATTATAGCTTTGTTAGATTAGTTGTTTATAAGTTGTAAGTAGTATTTTATGAGTATTTATTGCCATTGATTATGGTTAATATGAGAGTTGTGAGATTTAATGGTTTTATGTAAATAGTATGATGAATAGTAACTCTTTATTTAATGGTTTAATTGGTATTAGAAATCAATTTATTGAGTACTAAGGGGTATAAAATCCTAAAAATTTTTGTATAATGATTTTGGGGAAGGAAATCCTAATTGACCCATTTTTTTAGAATTTGTTGTTTTAGGCTTGGTGAACCCAAGGACCTAAGGATTATTGATTGTGGTGATAGTTGAACTATTTGCTTTGGATTTGAGATAAGTTATGGAATAATTTGTTCTTTGTTATGAAATCCACACTTATTAATATTGTTCTTAAATAAAGTTTAGTCATTGTTCTTATACTAAATTTCATATTGAATATTATTTTTTTTAATATTGTAATATCATCGGGCCTTAGGCCATCATTGAAATGTATGACCTTTGAAAGACCATTTGGGTCATATGCAATTATTGAAAACCTATTAAATATTGTTAATGATATTAATAATGTGAGGTCTCTAGACCCACCCATTGTTCCTTGTATCGATTGTATGGCTATTGACGATTTAGAACGCCCTTCTAATGAGGGAGAAATCATTGGACTGTATGCACCAGTGACCTAGCTAATAAGGTCAATTTGTATTAGTGGCTTTAACTAGGGGAGGCTTATTTGCCCTAGGACGTATGCTCTTATCAAGCATACTTATGGTATGAGATCTTAGTATCTCAATGGATGGATAGTATGGATTTATGGTTGTTCTATCGTCACATTGATGGGTGCCATTTCTTTGTAGGCATGTAAATATATGTCATTGAATGTAATCTTATTGTTCATAAACCATTGTTACTATTGTTATATATATTGAATTCGATTTATCCTTTGATCAATCATTGTAAAACCCTAAGTATTATTGTATCTCCATAACTTATTGAGTTTTTGAATCATTACTTTTTTTCTATTATGGATTTCAGGTGCTAGAGAATCTGTTGACAGGATAGACAGAGCTTCTTGATTATTTTTCTCTCCCCAAGAAGCTGATATATTGAATTGATAATTATATGATGTTTTGTATTATTTTGGAATACTAATCTTAGTGGCTCCGTAGATTGATGTTAGCCTTCTTGGGTTTGATGTTGATTTTAATGATAACAAAACAATATAAATATGTTATTTGTGCTAACAATTTGTTTGAGTTGATTGAGTCATGAGAAATCATGACCATTGTTCAAACTATAGGATTAACACATTTTAAGGTAGTCTATAGAGTGCACATATTAAGGGAGAGCAAAATTGAAGAAGTGCACAAGTTAGGTTGCTAAATTTCGGTGTGTCATGGGCGCGACACAAGGAAGTCGCTGGTGCGATGGTAGGAACAAGTTTTGTCATAGGTGCGACAAAGTCAGTTGCAGCCTTGAAAAGCTTCTGGTAGTGGGCGCGACACATTCCAGTCGCGGGCGCGAAATTAATTCAGAAATTCTAAAATCATCCAGTAGCTTCAAAGTGAATAATCTCTCTCCAGTAGCAGGCGCGACACAAAGCAGTCGCGGGTGCGACTAGGTGAAGCAGCAGGAGTGACAGCTTCAGTAGCGGGCGCTACTCGATAAAATTCAAATTTATTCTTCTTCAAGCCAAAAAGGAGAGAAGCTAGTCGCGGGTGAGACGCATGAAGTCGCAGGCGCGACTCGAGAAATTCAAAGGCACGAACTGGAAAACTGACAAATTTGCACATAGTCTGGAGTGATGTCAAATTCTGTATAAATTGGGAGAAAATATTAGGACAATCCATATATGTATGTGTAGTTTTAGGATCAAAAATCAGATTGAGCATTGGACATTTGAAAATGAAGATATGAATTTTTGAAGGAATTATGCTCAAGCTGCTAGACTAGGACAGAGTAGATGGGACAACTTGAAAATATTTTTGGGAATTATAAAAGAATAATTTGAGCATTAAATGTCATATGATTGAATATATAGATGTCTAGTTTCATATGGAAAAAGAATCAAGTGATTCTGAGTTCTATAGAAGGAGATATTGAAGAATTAGTGAAGCATGCTAAACTATCTTATAAATTAAAGCAATAAAATGTTATGATTTTTTAGGATATTAAGATGGATTATTTTGGAGTTAAGATAAACTACAAAGTTGTATTATACATCTCAAATTTTCCAAAGAAAAAAACTTTATATGATTTAGAGTTGTATAACTCAAGTTATGATAAAATTAATTTGCTGCTCTGACAGGGATAAAAGTCGTGGGTGCGACTAAGGCGTAGCTGCCGCGACTGCCGCGATTCTGTCAAAAAATATAGCCATTGAAAATGGTTCTAACAGTTATATTTTGGTTCTTAATGGTCATATTTGATTCAAGACTATAAATACAAGATAGTATGAAGCTCATACAGGTTGGAGAACTTGAGATTAACAAGAGATTAAATGTTTGAGAGATTAAATCAAATTAATTCTTGTATTTACTTGAAATGTGCTAAAATTGTTCAAGCACCTTTAGTTGTGCTATTCTTTGAGTGTTGGGAAAATTCTTGTAAGGGATTTTTCTTTTTCTACTCTTTTGTATTTCTCTTAGGTTTGAGTATGATCCAAATAGGAAAACACTTGTAAAGGTTTTAGTGTGAGCCTTGAAAACACTTGTAAGGTTTGAGTGTTAGCCAAAACACTTGGGTTTGATCTTGCACCCATAAAAGGATCGGTTAAGGGAACTCTCAAGTGTGATCTTGAGGAGTGAATGTAGGCAAGGTTGTCGAACCACTATAAATTCTTGTGTTCTTTCTTCTTTCCTTTCCTTCCTTCTCTTTGTTAATTTTTATTTGGTGATAATTCCGCAAACAACCAATTCACCCCCCCTCTTGGTTGCCAAAGGGACTAACACATAGTAAGCACAATATTTCAGTGCAAAGTATAATACACACAAAGGGGATCAACCTTTATGACTAAGGAACTTTATACACCCTCCCTAGCATGGGCCAAATTATGATTACTAGAGAATATTGAAAGCCCTCTCCAGCACAGGCTGATTTAATTATACTAGTGTGCACACAGTCGATGGAATTAAACACTACCCATCGAAGTAGTCCTGTTTTAATATCATATGCTTATGTCTCAATAAAAGTACTTTATATATCACAAATAAAGCTTAAAT
>CANXYC010349401.1:0-16025 GCA_948193065.1 Aleurites moluccanus | reverse complement strand
GTAAATATTTGTACATTATTAGAGATTCCATGGTACTGTAACCTAAGTAGAGACATATATGTGTGTGCTTGTATTTCTTTTAGTTTTACATATAAACTATGCTATGGATGTGTATGGTTTGATATATATATATGATGAGTTGATATTGGAGGTTGAGTTGGATGTTGATAATAAAGGTACATTGGGAGTGTTATTTGCATTTTCTACAGCGGGATATAGTCTTATATTAGAGAAGATGTTGTTGAAATTTCAGTAGAAATATTAAGCTATATTTGAGTTGAACATTTGAATTGCTTGCCATATCATATAGATAGATGGGTTCTTCGTGGTACTGGTAGCTTAGGCAATACCCGTACCCTTGGACTGTCGCGGCTCCCAAGTTGGATCGTGACATTTATCATTTACCTCTGTCAATGTCTTTATCACTTTATTATCATTGATATTTTCAATCATTATGCATTACACATTACATTTTGAATGTCACTGTAACATTAAATATTTCACTGTTCATATATCATTATAATACTCAATCATCTAATTATAGACAGTACCATGGAGCTCTAAGAATTGTCACTAATGATCTTTAACAAATACAATTCTATCTCGATGTACTTGATATCCCAAGTTGAAAAAGAAATTGACTTGGAATCAGCTTCCTCTAACACATTCCTGTAAAATTATAAACTACTATTTGGTGAGTATAAAATACTCAGTGAGCATGTATACATCATTAAACAGGAGATATAAACATATAATAATAAAAGATATCAACGGTAAGCAATAAGATATAAGTTTGAATCAATGATAAGATAAACAATACTCGTATCATGTAGATAAGACAGATAAAGGGTATGGACTATATGTAAACATACAGTATCCAGTAGTATCAATATGGACTATATGCGAACATACAGTCTCCAGTAGTATCAGTATCGATCAGTATCAATAAGCATAAGACTGATCAGACCCTATGGCTAGGATCAATAACCCTTCCCAGCTAGGGCATCAGTAATCAATATGCACATTGCTGACAGTATGCACCCACTACCCTGTCGGAGAGGCAGCTCTGTCAAATCCACATGTAAACAGGCTAATGAAAATCAATAATAATATCAAGTATGCATTAAGAATATTTCGGTACAATGGCTTTCGATACACGGGTTTACTTATCAATCAGTACACAAAAGGCATTTCAATATCAATAGCAATCAATGAATATGGATAAATTTTAATCTTTAGGAAAATCAAAGAATGATCAACAATAACAAACTGGCATTTAATCAATAAGGAAATATATTCATTGGGTCATCAAATCAAAATATGGGTATGCATAATGATGTATACATTACTCACCTCGCTAATATCTTTACTTTATACTCTTCATTTCTCTACTGTAATCTTCCACTTATATCCTCTTCAGTATTGGAAGCTATATATTAATTTAAACATTAACAATCAGTAGTCATCTATATGTTATACTTAAATCTTCAGTTTAATGTAATAAATTTCCATTTATTCTTTTGTTTAGGGTTTTAGCCTAACAACTCTCACTTATAGACCTCATTCCGACAGTTCACACATTTTTGTCTCTAACTCATTCTACACTTATCTAATTGCTTCAATTCTTATTTCTAATTAAACTTAACATAAAGTTTCTAACATATCCAAATTTCACATTAAACTCATTACTATAAAATTTATGGTGTTAATTTAAACTTACTATTACAACCAGTCCTGCTGCCTGTATTCTGCCTACAAATCTTATTCTTACAGATACTGTTCTTTTACTAATAACTCAATCAATACTTAACCAATTTCTGTAATTCCTTTTCCTATTGAAAATAGACACATAAAATTATAACATATTCAAATTTCAGAATTTTTGGATCACTGAACAATTATTAGTGAATTTCCAAAATCAAACTACTGCCCTGAAACCTTTATCCAAATAGACCTTATTTCTATGCCTATAATTAATTCCATGCTCTTCCAATTACAAAAATTTTTTACAGTCATTTATATAACATATAAATTAACATCTTTCATGTTTAACACTTTCTCTAATTCAGACTTTAAGGTCCTTATATTAATATAAATTTGTAACCTATGTTCTGTTAAACAATCAATCCGGGCAGTTTATACTTATGACCTAATATATCATAAACCACAAATCCAATTGAAAAAATATTTTACATAATTATATATAAGACATAGATGAATACTTTTCATGTTGAACACTTCTTCTAATTCTGTCTCTATCAGTATATACAATAAAAACACAATAGCATTTTCTAGAAAACCTAATTCCAGGTCAGTCATAGTTTTTAATCAATAACTCTTTCCTCACTTCGAATTTTCCAAATTACTTTTACAAAAATCTAATTAAAATATTTATCTACAACTTTTATGTTTTAACTATCTTCAAATTCAATCATTAAAATTTCAGAATATTAGCCACAAATTACTGCGTCAAATCTGATTTCAACAACTATATAAACCCTAGCTCATTCTTTACATTTTTAATTTAATTACCTCAATTATTTGCTAAATCAAACCTTACAACTCTTAAATACAATTAAAAAAAATGATAATTTTAGAATTATTATCTCAAATCAAAATACTTGAATCCTACTTCCTTTTGCTCCACCAAAAGCTTGAACACTATTTTTCTATCCTATTTTCTTCATAAAGCTTCTTCCTTCTTCAATTTCCTTCCTATTTTTGGTTGATTATTTGAAAAGGTTGGAAGACATATTTCTTTGGCTTTTCTCTCCTCCATGGTTCGATTCCCCCTCTCCAAAAATGGCAGCCAACATATACTTATCTTTTCAAAAGCCAACAAAAATTTGAAGATAAAAAAATAATAGAAAATTATAGAATTTTGGTGATTTGGCACCTTTCCAATTAATTTATAAACCAATTAATCATTTTCTATCAAAAATATCATCCCTCCACCACTATGGCCGGCGACCTTGGCTGATTTCTAGAACGGGTGGGTCCCATAACTTTGTTTAATTGCACTTTTGGCCTAAAATTTTCCTTATTTGCATTTTTGATCCTAAAACTTTATGTAATTTATTCTGTCTATTCTGTTTAGATTTAATCTCAAGTGTGGGGAGTGAAATACCTTATTTTAAATTGTTCTATCCTTTAAAAATAGTTCTGGGTCATTTCTGGATCCCAGACAGTGGATTTCTAAAATTGCCCTCAAAGTTGCCTTATTTATAATTTTGCCATTATTCTTATTTTCAATGTTCCAAAATATCTTTCAACTCTTTTTTTTTCACCATAATTTCATATAAAATTAACTTATTTAATCCCCCAGGTTTGGGTGAAAAATTCTTAAATTTGCCGGACTACTATTTTTCCTGTAGTATTTTCGACACCGATGATTTTCGGAAAAATTTTGCATTTGCTTTCTAACTATGTCTTTAAAATTATTTCCCATCATTTTAATGCTTTTAAACCATAAACTGAGAATTAATTCATGCATACAAGATGGGGCTTCCTAGGGTATTACATGTTACCTCTTTTTCATACTTCACCAATGACCTGTTATATTTGTTACGCTTCATTGATTATGACATTTGATCATTTAGTGGGCTATTCTTTAACTACCTAACCTTTATAAATATAATAACATATTTATTACTCAGTGAGTATTTTTACTAACTCTTTAGTGGCTTAACATTTTTCAAGTCCTAGGTAGAATAGTGGCGGTTCCAAAGGCTTTCTTCCTTGACTTGTTAGAACTAGTTCCTTAATGTAAAGTTGCTATATTACCAAATGTTTTGGTTCTATAGAAAGCTTCATGGTTCTAATGGTAAAGTTGTATATTTTGATGTAAACTAACTTAATAGTTATGTAAGAGGACATGATTACTTTGTTATACATAATAAATATAATTTACTTGATCTAATATTAACTGGTGAGGATGAGATGTGAATATATGGATATGATAATAATTGGACTAAATGTGATACTATAATAGGGTTCTACAGTTGTTGGTAGTACAGATCCTTCCCACATCCTAGGACCGTCATGTTCCTGAAATTGTGACGTGAAAAAATTGGTATCAGAACATAGGTTTTATATGAATGCAGTATGGATAAGTGTTAATAGGATATAGGCAAACTATGGAGCATATAATTTCCTGTCACTTCATTTGCAGTATTTTGTTATTTATGTGTATATTTTGCATTGTCCATTATGTAATATACTATTATGGTTATTCCTTATAGTGATCAAAGATGTCATCAAGAGGACGTGGACATGGTAGGAGTCATGGTAGAGGTACAGTTGAGGAACCCATTAGGGAACCTGAAATAGCATATAATGAATCACCAGTACGAGGAGGAATCAGTAAAACCACCTAGAATGAGAAGAAGAACACATAAGGTCGAAGAACTATAGTGATGAGAAATGATGGAGTTAAGAAGAGAGCTATAGGAACTAAGACAGGCGAGACAGGCAGCACCCCAGTAGTTCCATCAACTCCTATGCCACCTATTGCTGCACCAGGTAAGCCTATAGCTCGTCAAAAGGGTCATCGCATGATTGATGAGAGAGGAGACAATATGTTCAATTTCTTAAAGCTGGGTATGCCTGAGTTTAAAAGAGAGCATGGTGAGAAGCCAAGTGAGTTTCTAGAATAAATGGAGGAAGTGGTAAAACGACTGCCATGTTCTGATGTCAGAGCGATTGAGCTGGTGGGTTTATTGCCAGAAAGGAATGCTTTGAATTGGTTTATTTGTCATGTTGAGAATCAGTTATGCAATGTTACACCACATACATAGGAATAGTTTAGAAAGAACCTAATGGATGAATTTTTAACTGAAAGAGTGAGGGAAAGCATGATAGCCCAATTTGAGCAGCTAAAACAACGAAACCTCAATGTGCTAAAATATGCAAATGAGTTTATCAGGTTGAGTCATTATGCTAGAAGCATTTCACTTACTGAAGCATATTACATTAGTTGATTCAGACGCGGGTTAAATTCTTCCTTACATAATGGATTACTAGTTACAAAGTTTACTTCCTTAACAAAGCTCATTGATAAAGCAACGCAGATGGAAGCTAAATATAAAATAAGAAAGAGAAGAATGAGAGTAACGGAGAAAAGGAAAGATGGGTAGCCAATCGGAAAAGGGTAAGGGAAGTTCATAATCAAAGACACTAGTGTCTGTGGCCATAACTAATCATAATCAACCAATAAGCAGTCAGAAAAGGGGCCAATTTAGAACTAATATGGAAACAACTGCATCTGGATTTTCTAGAGGTTCTTCCAAACCAGTACAATAGTGCTAAGTATCCCATCTTGTATTAGATGTGGAAAAAGGCATGATGGAGAATGTAGAGGAACACCGATGAATATTTAAAATGTGGTCAACAAGGACATTATGTCATAAACTGTCCAAATTTAGGTAGCCAATAGACTACTACAACTATTTCATAACCTATTGTCCATATGAGCATAAATGAAAACAAAAAAGCAAAAGGTCGAGGTCGAGGCCAGAGGCAGAGCTAAAATACAGGCTAGCCATTAGTAGGGCGAGGATAAGGCATAGTCTTTACTATAAATCTACAGGAGGCCCAAAAATCCAATACTATAATGATAGGTATGATTTCTATACAATATGAACCATGACTAGTATTATTTGATTTTGGGGCTACACATTCATTTGTTTCACCGCACTTTGCACCTAAATTGGGAAACGAGAGGAAATTAATGCATATACCATTAAAAATATCTACTTCCCTGGGTGAGAGCAGTAAAGTGAAATATATATATATATGGGTCATGAAGTGGAGATAAATGGTAGGAAATTACTTTTAGACTTTGTGGAATTACCAGTGCTAGAATTTGATGTGATTTTAGGAATTGATTAGTTAACTAATAACTATGCAGTAATTGATTGCCATGAGAAGAAGATAAAATTTCAACCAGAAGGGTAGGATAAATTTATATACCAGGGTGATAGGAGTGGCACTAAAATTAGATTGATTCCAGCTATTGGAGTGGGAAGACTTCTACAGAAGTACTATCCAGCATATTTGGCAAATGTAGTAGATACTTAATCGATTCCTAAGGGATTGGATCATATTCCCATTGTTAATGAGTTCTAGATGTTTTTCCTGAAGATTTTCTTGGATTTCCACCAGAAAAGGGAGATTGAATTTGAGATAGAAGTTTATTTGGGTACCGACCCCATTTCAATTCCACCTTATCAAATGGCTCCCATAAAATTGAAGGAGTTAAAAGTACAGCTACAATAATTGTTTGTTAAGGGATTCATTAGATCTAGCAGTTCTCTTTGGAGTGCACAAGTGTTATTTATAAAGAAGAATGATGGTTCACTATAAATGTGTATTGATTATCGATAGCTGAACAAGGTGACTATCAAGAACAAATATCCACTTCCTCGAATCGATGATTTATTTGAACAGTTATAAGGAGCTAGTCAATTTTCAAAGATTGATCTTAGATCGAGATATCATCAGCTGCGTATTCGGAAAAAAGATATGCCAAAGACTGCATTTAGAACCCAATATGATCATTATGAATTCCTAGTGCCACAATTAAGATTAACTAATGCCCCGACTGCTTTTATGGACCTGATGAATTGGGTATCCAAATCATATTTGGACAAGTTTGTTATTTTATTTATTAATGACATACTTATCTATTCCAAAAGTAAGGAAGAACATAAGGAAAACTTGTGAATTTTGCTATATATATTGTGAGAGCATAAATTGTATGCCAAATTGTCGAAATATGAATTTTGGCTCACTGAAGTATGCTTCCTCAAATATATGGTAATTAAAGATGGTATAAAGGTAGATCCAAAGAAAGTTGAAGCTGTAACAAATTGGCCACAACCTATAAGTGTGATAGAAGTATGGAGTTTCCTGGGTATGGTCGGGTACTATAGAAGATTTATCAAAGATTTCTCAAAAATAGTAGTTCCATTGACTAATTTAATGAGAAAACAAGAGAAGTTCCAGTGGATAGATGAATATGAAGAAAGCTTTCAAAGATTGAAGACATGTCTCACTATAGCACCTGTATTGGCTTTACCATAAGGAATTGGTGGATTTTCAATATATTGTAATTCTTTCAGAGTTGGATTGGGTTATATCTTGATGCAGAATGGATGAGTCATTGTTTATGCTTCTCGACAACTGAAGAAGCATAAACAAAATTATCCAACCTATGACTTATATATGGTTGTTGTAGTGTTCGCACTTAAAATATGAAGGCACTACATGTATGGTGAAAAATGTGAGATATATACTTATCAAAAGAGCCTACAATATATTTTGGAGCAAAAGGATTTGAATCTTTGCCAGCAGAAGCGGATTGAATTGCTAAAAGATTATGATTGTCAGATATTATACCATCCGAGAAAAGCTAATGTAATGGTTGATGCATTGAGTAGAAAATCAATGGGTAGCTTAGCTCACATTTCCACTTTAAGAAGACTACTGATAAAGGAGATGAAAAAGTTATTTGGTGTAGGAGTTCAATTAGAAATGGGATCCCAGGATCGAAATAAGGCTCTAATAGTCCAATTTCATGTGAAGCCAATTCTAATTGAGGAGATTAAAGCTACACAAGATAAAGATCCCAGTTAGTCAAGCTAAAAGAAGATGTACAAGCTGGAAAAAACATGACTTCATAGTTGTTGAATGAGTATTAAAATGTGGGCAACCATTATATATGCCAGATGTAGATAGGCTTAAAGAGCATATTATGAAAGAGATGCGTTACGCATCCTATAATGTTCATCATGGGTTAACAAAGATGTATCATCATATAAATGAGTGTTACTGGTGGTCAAATATGAAGCGAAATATAACTAAATTCATGTCTACCTATTTAGCATGTCAACAGGTGAAATTTTAAGCACTAAAAGCCATAAGGATTGCTACAAGAAACAGAGATACTAGAATGGAAATGGGAACAGGTAACTATGGATTTTATAGTAGGTTTACCTAGAACACCACAGGGTTATGACTCCATTTGCGTGATTGTTGATCAATTAACCAAATCGGCTCATTTTTCAGAAGTGAAAACAAGGTATTCAGATGCTCAATATGCCTAATTGTATGTTGATAAGATAGTACAACTACATGGTGTGCCATTAACCATTATATCATATCGGGGAACCCAGTTCACTTCCCGATTTTGGCAGAAATTTCAGGAGGTTTTGTAACACCCAAAAGACTATACAAGAGACTGTACGGATGTAAGTGGATCATAGCAATGGATAAGAAGTTAAATGGATAAGAAGTTAATTGAAGAATAAATGAGTCAAATTAGTTTAAGAAGGTATAAAGAGGATATTCAAGGATAATTTTTAAAAAAGAATTTTAAGGACGATAATAGATAGTATTAACAGTAATATATTTTTATAATATTTTTAACAAATTCTTTACTAAAATTTATTGAGGATAAATTAAATTAGGATCATAAATTATTAAGAAAAATAATTTGAGGATTTATTTGAAATTAAAAAGGCAAATGGATAATGAAGGAAAAAAATTGATAAGAAAATCCTATTTTGAGGTAATTATCTGTTCTTGATTTCTAAGAAATTTTTGACAGTTAATTTGTTCAAATTTCTTTTACATGATTTAATTTAGATGGATCATGGTCCAATTAAAAATAAGATTGAAGTGAATATAGTATTAAGAGTGGTTGAAAATGGATATGGAATAGAAAGAAATTAAGGAAATGTAAATTTCTGATTTACGGAGTTTTGCCGAAACGAGTTCGGTATAAAAAATGTTTAGCTATAGAGGTTAAGTTATTAAGTTGAATTAAGGTATCAAGGGTAATGTAAGGTTATATAGGACTTTAATGAGAAGAATTTATGGACTTAATTAAAAAGAATTATGGTAGCAATTATAAATATAGAAAATTATGGGCAAAAGTATAATTACCCAAAGTTGTGGGATCCACCAAGCCAAATTTCATTTTAATCCAAAAAATCTAGAATTCTTCAAGGAAAAATCCTTGGAGTGGCCAGCCAAGGGATAAGTGAGGTTAGATTTTATTTGTAGATTTTTTCCACCAATTTATGAAAATTTGACAAATGCCCAAATTCTAGAATTTTCTCCATTTTTCAACCTTTCCATTAGCTTAGTATAAATAGGAAGGAGATGGATAGCCAATTGAACATATAATGGCCAAATCATCCATGGAAAAGTTTCAAAAAATATTTTGCCAAATTTCCTTCCATATAAACAAAATGTTTGAGCAAAAAAAGGTTAGATAAGAAAAATGATCAAGGAAAAATTTATGGATTTGTTATTCTTGGAAGAGAAAGGAAGAGAGACTCATCTAAGGTATGGTTCTTAACTTAGTTCTTTAATTTATTCTATAAGTTTTATAGCTAGAATAGTTCATGAATTGAATTGTGTAATCAAAGGAATACGAAAGAAGTTAAAGGATGAATTAGAGTAGTAAAGGATTATGGAAACAATTTAGTTCAGAAAGTTGTAGTTCAGATTTCATGGACTTAATAAATGAATTTGGGGAATTGAAAAACATAAAAGTTGTCGATATATGTTAATGTATATGCCTATAAAAGAAATTTATGAAATTCTAAGTGAATAAGGAGATATCAAGTAAAGACTGTGACTGGCTTGGATTTGGGGTTTCTTAAAATGGCTACTATATTTTTATTTTAGAGAACGTTTGAGATTGAATTAAGCAAAGTGTTCAATATTAAAAGTGTTCATTAATGTCTTATATAGGGGCAAGTAAAAGGGTTATAGCATTGGATATATAGTTTAAGAGATATTAAGCTATAAGTGTTACCTATCCAGATTAACATACAAACAGGAAAGGGTTATTGTGTTCTGTTGATATGAGAACTTTAGAGTATGAATTAGAAAAAGTGTTAAGCATGAAAAATATTCATTTATATGTGATGTATGTGTCTGTTAATTTTTTTTTATATTTGGATGAACACAGATTGACTTATAGGTATGGAAATGGAGTCTTCCCAGATATGAACTGCAAGACAATAGGTATAATTTTGACGAATTATTGAGAATGATGTAGTAATCATATTGAGCTGAAATTTGAATTGGTAGTAGTTTCATATATCTAGTTTAAGTATAAAAAAAATAATTGAAGCAATTGGATAAGTGTAGAGATAGATATGGTTAAAATAACATAAACCGCCAATAAGGGTTTTCCATATAAGTAAACCCTAGAAATTAGGGATTTTAGGAATTTCTTAAATATAAGTATAATTAATGTAATTTCATATTAATTGGTATCTAAATTGAAATTAATTGGATATATAGTATCGAGAATGAATAAAAGACATGATGGGAACCATAAGTGCTAAGGTATTGGATCAAGGAAAATGGAAATGGGAAATGTAAAAGTTAAAGGCTAAGGTGAGTTAACTATACATCATTGTGCATGTTCTTTGTCATAACATGATTTATTGAGTTTAAATGAACTTTATATTGTAGCCATTGAATAACCAAGCCTAAATTGATTTATTACTATTGAACTATTATTAAGATTGAAATGCTTATTGTATTGCTCACCTTGAGAACCTGAATTGTGACATTAAAGTTTATTGCCTATGTGGACCTGACAAAGCTACTGCACTGATAGAGTAGTGGGTAAATAATATCAGTATTGTGCACAATGGACTCTTTATATTGTTTACCATAGCTAGGAAGGAACTTGTCCTAGCCATAAGGCCTGGCCCGCCTTATGTATCTCACTGATACTGATATACTATTATTGTTACTGTTACTGTTACTATTAATGAACCTTTATCTGTCACTTCCATATACGGATATGTTACTTGTCTTTCATCTCTAACACTGCTTATTATTGACCTGTTTATTTTGATACTGCCTAATAATTGATACCTATTATTGCCTCTGGAATAGATGGTGTGCAATACCCTATCATTGATACTGATCATTTTCTTTCTTTACTGTTACCAAACCTTATATGTTCAATGATGTATATTTAACTCACTGAGTGTTATACTCACCTTGTGGTTCCTTATCATTTTACATGAATAAGGTGGTATTAAAAGTTGTTCCCAAATCATTTTCCTTCCTCTTTACTTGGGACAACTGAAGACTCCAATGTATATTTTATTTTTATGGAGTCAATAAGTTTATACTCTAGAGTTTCATGGTGTATAATCCGGGATATAGATAGTTATTGTTGACATTATATGTGTAAGTGTGAATAATATGAAAATGTGGTATGACATATTACTTTAGTTTAATAAATAATTAATGCAAATGAGTAAAGAGTGATAAAGGATAATGATAATAATAACAATAAGGAAAATGGTAATAGTAATGATAATATTAAATGTGAGTAAGCTATTGAGACATGATGTGAAAGGAAAATATAAAAGTGCTATATATGCTTACCTGAATTGTGGAGTTAAGAATATAAGGGTGGTGCATATTCTGAATGTATTTTCTATACAGGTTGAGAATTTTAAGAAATTATTGAAATGTGAATTTGGTACTATTCATATTGGGAATTAGATTGAAAATACAGAGGAGACTCTGTCAAAATTTCTATAAGACTAATAATTATTAAATGGAATTTGAATATTACTGAATGAGTTTAAGTATGAATGATTGATGACTGACATGTTTAAAGGTACTATAGGTGTCTGGTGACCTTAGGTTTACCATGCCCTAGGACCGTCATGCCTCTTATGGTGGAACGTGCCAGCTTTTCACTCAGTTAAATTTCAGCATAACTTTTCATCCATAAACCGATGGACAAATATAATGTACTATCCAAATATCAGAAGATATGCTTCGTTTATATGTACTTGACTTTGATGGAAATTAGGATCGATATTTACCTTTGATTGAGTTTGTCTATAATAATAGCTACCATTATTCTATCGGTATGGCACCATATGAAGTTTTATATGGAAGAAAATATAGATCACCAATTTGTTAGATAGAATCGGGAGAAAAGCACATAGAAGGCCCTGACTTGATTAGAGAGACAATGGAGAATATTCCTATCATCAAGAAAAGAACGAAGATTGCCTTTAGCCGACAAAAGAGCTACGTTGATCCTAAGCAAAAAGATGTGCATTTCTCAGTGGGTGATCGTATATTCCTTAAAATATCGCCAATGAAAGGTGTCATGCAATTTGGCAAAAAAAGAAAACTTTCACCAAGATATATCAGGCCATTTGAAGTGTTAGACAAAGTCGGCAACGTATCCAATCGGTTAGCACTCCCACCTGCCTGAGTCACGTGCATCCAGTCTTCTATGTATCGATGCTATATAAATATGTGTTGGATCTATCACATATTCTCCAACCATAAGTTATTGAGATAGATGAAGACTTGGCTAATGAAGAAACACCGATTAAGATTGTTGATTGTCAAGTTAGGCAATTACGGAATAAGAAAATACCAATGGTCAAATTTTTATGGAAGAATCACACAATGGAAGAGCATATGTGGGAAAGTGAACACAATATGCAAACCAAGTACCAACAATTATTCCACGAATAATGTAAGTATAGTTAAAATTTGAGGACGAATTTTATTGAAAAGGGGTAGAATGTAATACCTTAGAAATTATATGTATACACTAAGGAATATAATGAATGCACTAATAGGAAATTTATTTTTATTTAAGTATAGAAGTACTATATGTTTAACTAAATCATCAAAACTTCAATTTAGAATCTCTACTAACTAGGAAAAAGTAGAATCATACACACAAATAATTGAAACCCAAATTAAATGCATAATGGAAGATATGTAAATAACAAGTGTTAGAAACAAAATTGTGACAAAAGTGTAAATACAAGAAAGATGTGTGGTCAATATATAAATACCTAAAATTAGTGGGGTCAATGTGAAAATACCTAAAACTTTTATAACCATATATACTTAGAAAACTCTTTATTCTTCCTCATTTTGTTTGCCTTGGCCGAATCACCTAAAGACAATTCTCCTTCCATTTTTCTGTCACATCTTGATTTCGGAACACGATGGTCCTAGGATGCAGGAGATGCCAAAGGCGATCGGCACCCATAGAACCTAGTATCACATCTATCCATCATATACTATACATATCAATCTATAGCCATATAACCACATAAGCACTATTCATTTTGTTACTCTATCATTCATTCTGTAAATACCATCATCATAAACACATTTACATTTATACTCCAAAATATGTCATTCATATATATACAATCTGTCTAACCATTATACAATATCCATGGAGCAGCTAATACACATATGTATAAAGATACAATGTTTAAATTAGTTACACTATCTTTACAATATTTTAGAATTCCTTAGAAGACAAAAGTCAGGAATCTGCCTTACTTTGCACCTGGAAAGGGGAAACAAATGAAAGGGTGAGTATAAAAATACTCAGTGAATCTAATATGCATCGACCAAAAGTAAAGACTGGAATATCAATAAATAATAGGCAGATAAATAAATAATATCAATCTGCTCAACAATATTTGAATAAAGAATCAAATTACAGTAGATGACTGTAGAATCAATAATCAGATCAATGAAAAATATATCATATGGATAAGACAGATGAAGGGCCATGAAACGCATATTACATGTATCAATCATGTATCAATAAACATAAGACTGATTAGGTCTTATGGCTAGGACTGTTAACCCTTCCCAACTAGGGTATCATTATACAATGTGCACATTGCCGATAGTATGTACCCACTACCCTGTTAGTGAGGCAACTCTATGAAATCTCATTGGAGTCAATAAAAGTATGGAACAAATCAATCGATATCAATATATAATAACAATCTCATAAAGTAGCAGTAGCTCGTGAATAATCAAACGAGACTGCGATTTAGCAATGGATAAGCAATAAATGAATCAAATAATAATAGTATTATGATTAGCAATTAACATTGGGATGGATCAAAAGTTAGGCAAATCAAGTCAAGAAGTTGGCTCAATTGGCATGCCAATATCGCTGGCGACGATGGCATTCAAATGGTAGGCCTATGGAAGAATTCAATAATAGGCCTATTGTCATGACCCAACCTAGGAGCTGCAAAGGTCCTAGGGTACGGGTGTTGCCTAAACTACCAGTATCACGAAGAACCCAAATAATTGTACTATATGTCATGCAATTCAATAACAAGCTCAAATATAGCTTGACAATTCTATAAAAAATTGGGCAGCATCTCCTCTATATAAGGATCATGCCCAGCTGAAAAATATGCAAATAAGCACTTCCAATAATCTTTATCAACAATCATCTCATATCTCAATCATCAACAATCCCTCTGGATCTCTAATATCAACTCATATATATGTATATTTGTATCTCAAACTTTATCCATACATAGCATAATACATATATGTAAAATCATAAACATATAATCACACACATATACATGCCTCTATTTAGTTTACAGTACCATGGAACCTCTATACTGTACAAATATTTACATATGCCTTTGGGACTAGAATATCATATGTCACTGAACAGTACAATTCCAAGGCGAGGATAGGAGTTGCCAATGGAATTCAGGCCTCACTGTTGACCTGAAAATGATAACCACTGAAGGGGATGAGTATAAAAATACTCAGTGAATCCATATGTATAAAAATGCAGTAAATGATCATGATACCATAGTTGCCCATTTATGGCCTATAGAATCAATATAAGATAACAAACGAAGAATATGACCAGTATATGTGTCAATATTCATATAAGTATCCATGTAATCATCCATATGAGTATTCATATAAAATCCAGTGTACGAGTCAACGCACATATGATATAATAGGATAGGGTCCAATGAAAAGTATATTTGTATAATAAAAGCACTATCGTGCAAAAATCTAGTGTACGTATGAGTGATCAGCCCTTACGGCTAGAGAATATGATAACCCTCTCTAGCAAGGGTCCAGTGAATACTAGTGTGCACATGGTCGATGGATTTACTCACTATACCATCGAGATAGTCCTATTATAATACCATATAGGTGTGTCTCCATATGACAATAAATATAGCACAATTACATCTCATATAGCTATAGAACAATCATATATATATATATATATATATATATATATATATATATATAAGAATAAAAGAACAAATTTGGAAGATGTCAAAAAAATGCCTGGCGGGCCCAGTTGCACTGCTGCAACTGGCACTCGCCGTTGCGAGTCCATTTTGAGATTTTTGAATAGTTTCTAGTTAACTATGTTACCAATGGATTTAGGTGGACCATGAGGTACCATTTTGAAGCTTAGGTCAAGACTACATGATTGGGCCAAGTGGTGGCCCAATTGGCTTTATGGATTTTATTTTATAGACCGACAAAATTTTGGTCATTTTTGGTAGTTTCGGTGGGCTTATTTACTGGCCAATTTGCACTGTTTGTGATTTTGGGTATCAAACTCTATTTTATTGGCTCAAATGAAATATTATAGCATATATTATGCAAATCATGCATTATTATACATAAGGACTCGCCTTTTATGCAATTTATCCATTTTAGCCCCCAATCCACTGTTCAAGCCCCTAATCGGCCCGCCGTCCGACACTCCGATCTGGAGTACTCGACGGTTCACCTATATTCACATATAATACTCTGGTAAGATATAAAAACATTATAAAACACATTATTCACATAAAAGACATCAAGTATACATTGTATGCACAATCAATCTCACATTGCACAATATAAGCATTTTCTAATCTTTTATGCATCCAATACATTCTATCACCACATTTGACCTATATTTCATATACTCATCACTTATATACTATATTATCAACTCATATACACTTAGTTCACCATTTCATATCAAACATACACCATTATTCAAGTTCACCTTTCAAGTACTCACATCAATCATCTTTTACACATTTAAACCTATACATTTCCATTACTTATACTATTAAACCATATTCAAACTTTACCTTTCAATTTGCATTAACCTAACACATTAAACTAACAAACTCAATATT
>CANXYC010349395.1:0-26656 GCA_948193065.1 Aleurites moluccanus | reverse complement strand
ATCAAGTAAATCATATAACATATAAGGCAATCAATGGTACTTGAACACATGAATTAATTCATGAAACACATAAGAAAACCAACTCATGCAAACACCCCTAAGTCCCCCTAGGTTTAAGGCACTAGGGTTTAGGTTTCCAACTAGGGTTCAAGGTTCTAGGATTAGGGTATCACTAAGGATATTACATCTAATATGCATCATTTATAGGTAAAGGTTAAGTAAGCATCAATCAACAGGTAATTAATCAATAAGCAGCAAGGTTGCACACCGAATTATAGAATGAGAAAAAGATAATATAATCAGTGATTTGGAATCAATGAACAAGTAAACAATACTCATATCATATAGATAAGACAGATAATGGGCCATGAACACATGTAAACTCATATCATCTTATATAATATACATAAGGCTGAACAGGCAGTTATGGCTAGGATAGTTAACCCTTCCTAGCTAGGGTACCATAAATAATCAATGTGCACATTGCCAATGGTATTTACCTGCTATACCATCAGTGAGGAAGCTCTGTCAAATCAATATAAAATGATGGAACAGTTCAATAAACATTAACAAGTAGCAATTAGCTTATCAATAAATAATAGCTTTCAAATCAATTAAATGATATTGTAATTCAATAACTTGTAAACAATGGAAGGTGCGTATGGAACAACAATAGGTATAATAATCAATAAAGAATTGGTATACAACATGGTTATCCAAAGTCAATTGGTTGGCATAATTGGCTAGCCAATGTTGCTGGTAATAATAGCATTCAAAGGGTAGGCCTACAGAAGAAACAAATGGTAGGCCTATAGATTTTTAACTAGGCATTTCTTCAAACATATGATGTGCAACATTCAATGGTCATTTAGATTACGTTTTAGTGTAACATTGAAATTGTCCAAATGTCAAATAACAATACAAAATGTAGGTAATATAAGAAGAATTAGATATCCAACAAATATCATCAAATAAAGGATCAAAATGGCTTAGGAATTCAAAGGAAAAACAAGCAAAATCCCATGAAGTGAATAGTAACTTGGCATTCAGCCAAGATGGAGGAAATGAGGGAGGACTCCAATCATCAATTCAATGTTTTGGACATGTTAAATGATGCATATTATACTCACTTCACACTTCAAATCAGCTTGAAAAATTGATTTTCCACCTTAAGCTTCAAAGTATGTAAAAGTCACATTCATCCAATTCTTTGTATTCTACACCAAATCAATCACCAATTAAGATTTCATTAGCATCAATTAAACATAATCTAAGCTAATTAGATATTAAATATCATTAATCTAGGGTTTAGTAACAAACAAATTCAATTAGGGTTTCTATATTTGGGGATTTTCCATCAAATGCATCAATTGATGCAATTAAGCTATAAACTCATCTAATTATATGTCTAATACACTTATCTAACTTAAATAACCAAAGAAATCAACATATTACCTTGTGACCATGAAGTAGTTGAATCCCTCTTTCAAAGTTTTCTTGGTTTGCTTTGAGTTTCTAAGTGAAAATTGGATGGGAAATGGAAGAACTAGGTTGGATTTAGGTTTTTCCTTTGGTTTTTCCTTAAAAAATTAGCTTGAAAATGGTGGGTTTGTGAGAATGGTGGTTTGGCCTAAAGTAAGGAAGGAGAAGAAGATGAAGCAAAATTGGCTAAGTACTCCTTTTATAGTTGGAAGAATTGGCAAATTATATTTTAGTCCTTAAAACTTTCATTAATTAAACTTTTATCCCATAACTTTCTGTAATTAATTCTGTCAATTCTGTTGAGATTCAGATTTCAAAGTGGGAACTAAAATGGCTTATTTTTATCTATAGTTTATTATTATATAGGTTTTAGAGTCATTCTGAGTCGTAGACAGTAGGTTTCCCAAAATGCCCCCTGAAGTTCCACTTATTTATGGTTTTGCCATTCTAATGATTTTCTAACATCTTTAATATTTTTCCATACTTTCTTCATATAATTCATTATTATTATACTTAATCTTCCATTATACTAGTATCTGTGAAAAATTAACTTAAATTAGATATTGTATGAATTCCTCAAATTTCATAAGTATTATCGATGTTTTTGGTCTGATACTTAAGTAAACTGTTTAATTACTGTAGCATGCATCTAGGGTATTACATTATACCCTCCCACCCACCCCCCCCCCCCCTCCCCCCTTCAAATAAATTTGTCCTTGAATTTAAAATAATTACGTACCTCAATGTTGGAACAGGAATGGATACTTGACCTTCATATCCTATTCACTTTCCCAGGTATACTCCTTCGTTGAATGATTCCTCCATAGTACTTTAACCATCGGAATCTCCTTATTGCGCAATTATCAGACTTGTCGATCCATAATTTCCACTGGTACCTCTTCATATGACAAGTCTTCATCCACTTCAATATCCTGTAACTCTAGTACATGTGATAGATTTGGCACATACTTCCGTAGCATAGAAATGTGGAACACCGAGTGCACATGACTCAATTTGGGTGGAAGTGACAATTTGTAAGCAACATTGTCGATCTTCTCAAATATCTCAAATGGTCCCACATATCTCGGTGACAGTTTTCCCTTCTATCCAAATCTCACAACTCCTTTCATAGGTGAAATTTTAAGGAACACATGATCACCAACTGTAAAATGCACATCCTTTCGCTTCGGATCTGCATAACTCTTATGTCTACTAAATGTTGTCTTCATCCGCTCTTTGATAGTTGGCACCTTTTCCATTGTTTTTTTAATCAACTTTGGGCTTTCCAAATGCTTCTCACCTGGTTCCACCCAACATACTGGAGATCGGCATTTTCTACTATATAATGCCTTATAAGGAGCCATTCCAATCAACGAATGATAACTATTATTGTAAGAGAATTCAATCAATGAGAAGTATTGATCCTAGTTTCCTTTAAAGTCCAGAACACATAACCATATCTTCCAGTGTTTAGATAGTCCATTTTGACTATCCATCAATCCGTGAATGAAATGTTGTATTGAACCGTAGCTATATACCTATAGCTTCCTGAAATTTTTGCCAAAATCGAGAAGTGAACTGTGTCCCTCTTTTAGATATTATCACCAATAGAACTCCATGAAGCCGAACAATCTTATCAATATACAATTGTGCATATTGTGTTGTTGAATAACTCATTTTCACTTCAAGGAAATGAGCAGACTTTGTCAATCGATCAACTATCACCCATATAGAATCATACCCTCGTGAAGTCCTTGGTAAACTAACCAAGAAATCCATGGTGACTTGTTCCCATTTTCACTTTGGTAACTCTATCTCTTATAGTAACCCAGATGGCTTCTGATGCTCAAACTTAACCTGTTGAAAGACTAAGCATGTGAACACAAATTCAGCCACATCCCTCTTTATATTAGGCCACCAATAGAACTCTTTCAGATCATGATATATCTTTGTGATTCCAGGATGTACACTGTAATAAGAATAATGGGCCTCTTTCGTTATTTGCTCTCATAGTCCATCAATGTTGGGTACACATAATCGTTTACCACATTTCAATACCCCATCCTCAACTGTGAACTCTGAAGCTTTGCCATTCTGAACATCTTCTTTTAATTTCAGAAGATATGGATCCCAATCCTATGCTGCTTTAATATTATCAATCAGCAGTGGCTTAACCCAAAATTGGGCTATCAGAGCCTGGTTTCAATCCTGGGACCCCAACTCTGGCTCAATTCCCATATCAACTATCTCTTTCATTTCACGGATCAATGACCCTCTGGTAACTGCAATGTGAGCTAGGCTTCCTATTAACTTCCGACTCAAAGCATTGGCAACAATATTTGCTTTACCCGGATGGTACAGGATCTCACAATCATAATCTTTTAACAATTCAACCCATTTTTGCTGCCAGAGATTTAGATCCTTCTGTTGCAGAATATACTATAGACTCTTATGATCCGTGTATATCTCACATTTAGCCCCATACAAATAATATCTCCAAATCTTTAGTGCAAATACCACTGCTGCCATCTCCAAGTCATAAGTCAGATAATTCATTTCATGCTTCTTTAATTGCTAAAAAGCATAAGCAATCACCCTTTTATTCTGCATAAGTACACATCTCAATCCAACTCTGGAAGCATCACAGTACACCATGAATTTATCATCCTCTGTTGGCAAAGGTAAGCACTTGTGAGACAAGTCTTCAAAGTCTAGAAATTGTTCTCACATTCATTTGTCCATAGAAATTTCTCCTGCTTCCTAGTTAACTTGGTCAATGGAGCAGCTATCTTTGAGAAATCTTTTACAAACCGTCTATAATAGCTGTCCATACCAAGGAAACTATGAATTTCAGAAACATTGGTAGGCCGGGGCCAATTAGTAACTATTTCAACTTTATGAGGATCAACTTTAATACCATCTTTGCAGATAACATGGCTAAGAAAACATACTTTAGTTAACCAGAACTGGCATTTGGACAGTTTAGCATATAATTGATGCTCCCTCAATGTCTGCAATATTATCCTCAAGTGCTCTGCATGCTTCTCTTCACTCTTGGAATAGATAAGTATGTCATCAATGAACACTCTAACAAACTTATCCAAATATGGCTTAAATACCCTGTTCATTAAATCCAAAAATGCAGTCGGTGCATTAGTCAACTTGAATGGCAACACTAAGAGCTCATAATATCCATACCGGGTTCTGAAGCAATTTTGGGCACATCTTCCTTCTTAATTCTCAACTGATGATACCCTAACCTCAAATCAATCTTTGAGAAGTGACTGGCTCCCTGCAATTGATTAAACAAGTCATCAAACTGTGGCAGAGGATATTTGTTCTTCACAGTCACTTTATTCAACTGCTGATAGTCAATACACATCTTTAGTGAGCCATCCTTCTTTTTCACAAATAGCACTGAAGCACTCCATGGAGAACCGCTCGGTCTAATAAACCCCTTATCCAGTAATTCCTCCAGTTGCACCTTTAACTCTTTCAATTTTGTATGTGCCATTCTGTAGGGAGCAATGGATTTCAGATTTGTACTTGGATACATATTAATCTCAAACTCAATCTCCCTCTCTGGGGTTAGCCCTGGCAAATCCTCAGGGAAGATATTCGAAAATTCTTTAACAACTGGAATCGTATCAATCCCTAATGGAGCCTTTTGTACATCCACCATATGTGCCAGAAATGCTGAATAACCCTTCCTTATCATTTTTCTAGCCCGGATAGATGAAATAAGATGAATACCAATTTCACATTTCTCACTCTGGTATTTAAATCCTGGTTGCCCTTATGGCTGAAATTTAATCTTCTTCTCATAGCAATCAATCACTGCACGATGGGATATTAGCCAATCCATACTAAGTATCACATCAAGCTCTACCACAGATAATTCTATCAAGTTAGCACATAGAATATTATCATCAATTTCAACTACACATCCCGGGTAATAATACTTTACTTCTATACTCTCTCCCATACGTGTAGTTATCTCTAATGGTATATTCATTAATTGTCTCTTCTTATTTAACTTAGGTGCAAACATAGGTGAAACAAAGGAGTGTGTGGCACCCGAATCAAATAATGTTTTTGCTAATTCATTCTTAATTAAGATCATACCTCCGACTGCATTATCTGCTCTCTGTGCCTCCTGAGTATTCACAGCAAATACTCACCCCTGTCCTCGACCTGCTGGGACCTGACTGCTGCTCGGTGCCTGCCCTCTACCTCTGTCTCTACTCTCTAGTAACATTCTGACTCATCTATACTGTTGGCTAAGACACTGATGCAAATGGCTGTTGTTCGCCCCCCATTGGACAACTTTTAATAAAATGCCCCTATTGCCCACATTTCAAACAAGCACCAGATTGTCGATCACATTCTCCTATGTGCCTTCTACCACAGAAACTATAGATAGGTACACTAGGCATCTGAGTCGAGGGTCTGGATGAACCTTGAGAATAACCTGATATTGGCTGCACTAGAGGCCCCCTACTCTGAGTCCTCCTCCTTTAGCTACCTGACGGAGGTCTCTGATCAACTCTGAACATTGACTTTATCTATCTCGGTTGGGAGCTGCTCTCCCCTCTTTTGCTCTAAGTACTAGGTCATCTCTTCCTCTTCTGTTCTCTTTTAGCTCTCTCTAACTTGTACTTTTCCTCCATCTGGTTGGCTTTGTCAATAACGGTAATCAAAGATGTGAATTCAGTAGCTAGTAGGGCATTATGTAGTGAGGCATGTAGTCCCCTCTTAAATCTACTAATAAGGTCTACCTCTATAGGGGCAATCTAAGTAGCATATTTGTTCAATCTGATAAACTCATACTCCTCAACAGTCTTGTTACTCTGCTCTAATTGCTCAAACTAAATTAGATTTCTAGTCTTCACCCCTTATGTTAAAAACTCATCTATAAGAGCTTATTCGAACTCTGCCCAGGTGGGAGGGTGATCACCATATAACCTTGGCTCCATATGTTTAGAAAACCAAGTCCAGGCTTTCCCTTTCAGTAGCAGACCAACCAACTCTACTGCTCTAGCATCTGAACAAGGTAATCTCCTTACTACCTTTTTTATCTGCTCCAGGAAGTCAATAGGCTCCTCGCCTCTATCACCTTTAAACTCAGGCAAATTTAACTTCAAGAAGTTGAACATAGTAACACTACCTTCGTCTATAAGTCAACGCCCCTCCTATGTTACAGGCTCACCAAGAACAATTGATGGTTGTACTAAAGCTGGAGCAGGAACAATTGGTGGAATAGCTAGTACAGCAGGAGGTGGCACTGCTAGTGCTGCTGGTGGCGGCATATTTTATCTCTCTCGCCTTATTTTTTGTATTTTTCGATGTAAATCCATCATCCCCTGCATTATCTCCATCCTCCAAGGGTCATCACTCATTCTGGTTTCATCTGTCCTCCGTCTAGATCGAGGAGATTCCTCTGTCATCTCTCTTAGTAGGGACTCATTAGAGGCTACCTCTGCCTCTCTAGTATCCTCTCTGTCTCTATTGTCTGTAGTGAAATCCCTCTATCTGTCAGACATCTCTGTCACTACAGAAAATAGAAGTAACAATTTCAGAATGATATAGATACACAAAACACACTTATATACTTGATGATTACAATAAAGGATGAAACAAGAATTCCTATGCTTTATGGTTTACTTATGTCTATTAACATTATATCTAATTACTATTCATATAAACATATACTCTGATACCACCTCTGTCATGGCCCGATTTAGAAAAATGACGGTCCTAGGATATAGGAAATGCTATAGGCGACCGGCACCCGTAGAACCCAGTATCACATTCTATAATCCATTACTATCTTATTATTATCCAATTATATACTTATTATTCATTATGTATTTTGTTACCCTATAGTCTGTCATTTTGTACTTTAACATTCACATGTCTGTAATCATCATCCATAGATATAATATTAATATTTAACCTCCATATAATATCATATATTTATAAATACAGTCTATCTATAACCAATTATACACAACTCATGGAGCAAATAAAAATATATACATGATACAATGTTCAAAATAATTACACTATCAAAACAAAACTACAGAAATCCATAGAGGAATGAGAGTCAGGATTTTGCCATCAATTATGTACCTGAAAAATGGTAAACAACTACTGAAATGAGTATATAATTACTCAGTGAATCTAATATGCATCATTTATAGGTAAAGGTTAGGTAAACATCAATCAACAGGTAATTAATCAATAAGCAGCAAGGTTGCATACCGAATTACAGAATGAGAAAAAGATAACAGAATCAGTGATTTGGAATAAATAAATAGGTAAACAATATTCATATCATATAGATAAGACAGATAATAGGCCATGAACACATGTAAACTCATATCATCTCTTATAATATACATAAGGTTGATCAGGTACTTATAGCTAGGACAGTTAACCCTTCCCGACTAAGACAGTTAACCCTTCCCGGCTAGGGTACCATAGATAATCAATGTGCACATTGTCGACGATATTTACCCATTACCCCGTCAGTGAGGAAGCTCTGTCAAATCAAAATAAAAGGACGGAATAGTTCAATAAACATTAACATGTAGCAATTAGCTTATCAATAAACAATAGATTTTGAATCAATCAAATGATACTGTAATTCAATAACTTGTAAAAAATGAAGGGTGCATATGGAACAATAATAGGTATAACAATTAATAAAGAATTGGTATACAACATGGAAATCCAAAGTCAATTGGTTGGTACAATTGGCTAGCCAATGTCCCTGGCGACAATAACATTCAAATGGTAAGCCTACAGAAGAAACAAATGGTAGGCCTATGGATTTTTAACTAGGCATTTCTTCAAACATATGGTGTGCAACATTCAATGGTCATTTAGGTTAGTTTTTGGTGCAACATTGAAATTGCCCAAATATCAAATAAACAATCCACAATGTAAGCAATATAACAAGCATTGGGTATCCAACAAATATCATCGATCAAAGGATCAAAATGGCTTAGGAATTCAAAGGACAAATAAGCAAAATCCAATGAAGTGAATAGTAACTTGGCATTCGGCCAAGATGGAGGAAATGAAGGAGGATTCCAATCATTAATTCAATGCTTTGGACATGTTAAATGATGTGTATTAAACTTACTTCACACTTCAAATTAGCTTGGAAAATTGATTTTCCACCTCAAGCTTCAAAGTAGGCAAAAGTCACATTCATCCAATTCTTTGTGTTCTACACCAAATCAATCACCAATTAAGCTTTCATAAGCATCAATTAAACATAATCTAAGCTAATTATACATTAAACATCATTAATCTAGGATTTAGTAATAAACAAATTCAATTAAGGTTTCTAAATTTGGGGATTTTCCATCAAATGCATCAATTGATGCAATTAAGCTATAAACTCATCAAATTCTATGTCTAATACACTTATCTAACTTAAATAACCAAAGAAATCAACATATTACCTTGTGACCATGAAGTAGCTGAATCCCTCTTTTAAATTTTTCTTGATTTGCTTTGAGTTTCTAATTGAAAATTGGATGGGAAATGGAAGAACTAGGTTGCATTTAGGTTTTTCCTTAGAAAATTGGCTTGAAAATGGTGGGTTTGTGAGAATGGTGGTTCGGCCTAAGGTAAGGAAGGAGAAGAAGATAAAGCAAAAATGGCAAAGTGCTCCTTTTATAGTTGGAAGAATTGGCAAATTACGCTTTAGTCCTTAAAATTTCTATTATTTAGAATTTGACCCCACAACTTTCTGTAATTAATTCTGTCAATTTTGTTGAGATTCAAATTTCAAAGTGGGAACTGAAATGACTTATTTTTATCTATAGTTTATCATCATATAGGTTTCAAAGTCATTCTGGGTCGTAGACAGTAGGTTTCCCAAAATGCCCCTGAAGTTTCACTTATTTATGATTTTGCCATTCTAATGATTTTCCAACATCTTTAATACTTTTCCATACTTTCTTCATTTAATTCATTATTATTATACTTAATCTTCCATTATACTAGTATCTATGAAAAATTAACTTAAATTAGATATTGTATGAATTCCTTAAATTTCATAAGTATTATCGATGTTTTCGGTCTGATACTTAAATAAATTGTTTAATTATTATAGCATACATCTAGAGTATTACATTCTACCCCTCTTCAAATAAATTTATCCTCGAAACTAAAATAATCAAGATGTACTTATATCCATTTGAAGATTTTTTTCAATGGCGCACATGCCTCAATTACAAAGGGAAAATGAGTTGCAATTGAATGATTTTAGAGTTTTGCATCGATATGATATTTCTATGAAAAGTTGGCATGATCTTTACCATCATGAAGTTGTCCTATGTCCTATAACATATCACCATTTGGAATGAAATTGAGTTGAAAGTTCTTTTGTCCGATCTAGTTGCACCTTCTATTATGAGCATTATACTTTTCCCTTATCTATAAGATGGATCTAAGCTTGATTACAACCTACATAAAGGTTGGTCAAAGAGACCATTGTAGAACCAACCATATGGTTTATCAGCAAATTGATGCATAGGGAAAGGAAATCATTCTTTGGGCAAGTTTGTTCAGACATATGAACTTTTTTCATCCTTCTTTGGAATTTGTACTATTTTGATTAACCATGAAGGCCCGATGATAACCTTGACAACCTTTGCTCCATGTGCTTATATCTTTATATGAGACAATTCATGTACTATTGAATTATTTTTGTTTGACAATCCCAACATTTTTCCTTTGTGCCAAAGTTTTTTATCCTTTTGCCTTTTCCTCTTCTTTATTCTTTCTTCTCTCTTTTTTTTTTGTTATTATATTTTTTATATTTTGTATTTATGCATTCAAATTGGTTTGAATATAAAACAATCAAAATGAAATAGGAATATATGAGAACACAGACTTTCAATAAATAGAAAACCATCATCTATGGTTACATGCTAAATTAAAAGAGAGGCTAGGAAGGTCGATTACAAAGTTAAAAAGGAAAAGAAAGGACAAGACTCATTGAACTCGAACTCTGACTCAGACTCCAACTTGGACTCAACCTCAAACAAGTCAGATTAGCTGAGTTTGAACTCCTCCACAAGCTATGCTAGTTGGACTTCGATTGCTCTTAGTTAGTGAGATGAGGTGAGGGATTATGCTATTAGATCTGGACTTGACTTTGGAGGAAAAATATCTCCACTATCCACTAAATCTTGGATTTGGTGCTTCAGAACCTTTCAGATGTTTGTTTTATGATCGGTGCTTTGGTGGTACTCATAATATTTATTCTCATTCTAATTTCTTAGCAAAGGATTTGGAGGTGCCTTAGGCTCTAAAGGTTTGAGAAATTTCGATTCCAAAGCCTTATTGTACACCACATTCAAAGGCAGGCCAAGGTCAAACATCTCTTTTACCTCTTAAATGATGTATTAGCGTTGTTGATTCAAGGCTTTAACAAATATGTCTTGTTAAGCTTTTAAAGCAAACTGAAAAGTGTCTTCTTGTCTTTTAAGTAGATTAGCAGGAAATGCATTAATGGTATCTATAATAGTCTTAATTTCTTCTACCATTAGTACCTTTCAGAAAGAAACATCAAGTTCATAACATTGTACCAATTGGGAGTGACAACATGAATCAAACATGTAAGGTTATGAGGGAAAAGGATTCCCTTGCTATCTAGGTGAAGAAATAGGCTACTGACAATATTAAGATATGTACTTGACTGAGGCCTAGTCCAATAGGAAATGTTGCAGCAAATCAAACGTATAGCCTTTGGCTATAATTGAAGTCATATTTTGGCCAAATTCCTTTATCTAGGCTTCGTTTTGGCACTTTTAGGATTATTGGGGAATCTTTTGATTTAGATCTTTTGGAATAAAAGTTTTTCGAACTTAAAATTATTAAGTCCTAGGGTAATGGTTAAAAAGGTTCTAGATTTAAGGCTTAAATTGACTCTCATATGGTTCAAGGTGCAATCTAGACTTACTGGGATGGAATGCATGCTTTATGCATTATGGATGCATGGGTATGATATGCATGTATAAATGCATATGGTGAAAATTATTTCATGAACACAAATCTTGATTTATTATGGATCATGGAACCTAGGGTCAAGGTCCAATGTTCATTACATGAAGGGTTTAGGTGGTTTAGATATAGGGTACTCGTCATACTAGAGTAGTGATATACCTAACTACATGTGAAACATTGAGTTTTGCATGGGTCCAATAGTACGACTGCTTGTTACACTTCAAAAAGATTGAAGATTCGTTGCAAGCTGGATACTTTCGCTGTCTCCCAACATACTCAAAGAGAGTTGTCGGATCAATGTTACTCTCTATCCAAAGATGAATCTTGTAACCGATTTAGGCAATAAGCCTATGCAAAATGATGCATAAAATGCAAAGTCAAATTTAAATTGAAAGCCAAATTAAAGTTACTTTAAAAAAATATTTTCAACCAATTGATAGTCTTCTTATTAATTTCTTTTTAAAAAATGATTTATCCCCAGTAAAGTCGCAAACTGTGAGGTATTACTCGAGCACCTTATCTGTTCCACTAAGGGAATCAAAATGCTCATCGGGGCTAAGTCTCATGGATTTGCAGAGCATATAACCCTACCACCTTGTTGTGTTTTGAAAATGATTTTGATATTTGGAACTTTATGGGGAGTCGACACCTTAATTTATTTTTATTAGAAAAATATAATTTAAAAACCCAATTTGACTCTAATTATAAACCAATATAAAGAACACTATACCTTATAACCAGATTTATAGATATGGGGACTAGGTTTTCTGTTATAAGTAATAATGATTTGACTCTTAATTTAATCATAACTTGAAAATATTATTTTTTGTGAATGACAATTATCTGATGCAAAACAATATATAAAGCAATTAAACCATTCATGCATAGCAATAAAGAAAATAAAAGCAATAGTAATCAATATAGGGGATACCAACTCTAACCCTTATGAGTTCTAGATTGATCACATATTCCCCATCATTATATTAAAATAAAGAACAAAATTAAAATAGACATGTGTGAATACCGAATTTTCACACCCTTGGAATTCAAACAAATTCATATCAGACTTAATTGGGCCTCGGAGGCTCGAAAAGCAAAAAAAGGACAGTCGGACGAAAATCGAACTCGCACGAAGACCCGTTAGACTAGATCTAGTGAATCTACCCAAACCCCCGGCGGATTCAACTTCACAGGATAGCAGATCTACTAATGACTCCTAAGTTGCCGCCCACTTTATGCCATTTTGACACTAGTATGTCTGGTGTCAGCCGCCAAGGCACTCTGATGTCACTACAAGATATGGTCCGAAACAAATGACCAAAATACCCTTCAAGCCTCTATAAATAGCCCCTCACCCCTCATTTGCAAGACACCCCTTGCTCTTGAGTAGACTTGTCCTTAAGAAGCTCTCTCTCCTTTCCCTCCAAGCAACTTTCTTAAGGTTTTGCCTTCCTTAGGTCTAAAACCGCCTCTTTAAAGTCTTCCTTATATTTTGAAGAGTTTAAAGACTCGAAGTTGGCCAATAGTATCCTAAATTAATCTTCCTAAGAATAATTTAACAAGAGCAAGCAACCAAACAATCGACTAGATATCCCAAACCAAATCCTAAATCAGTCCAAAGCAGACCTGTGACCTTAAATCAGTCCAAAACATACCCGTGACCTCAAATCAAACCAAAGCAGACCTATGACCTCAAATCATTCCAAAGTAGACTTGTTACCTTGAATCAATCCAAGCAGACATATGACCTCAAATCAAACCAAAGCAGACTTGCAACCCCAAATCAGTCCCAAGCAGTCATGTGACCTCAAATTAGTCCAAAATAGACTTGTAACCTCGAATCAGTCCAAAGTAGACCTGTGTGATGCCTCACCCAAGCGACCTATGTGACGCCTCACCCAAGCATCAATATGCTCAAATCAAAATGGGGCGAATTCCCACAAACTAAAGACAGTTTTGACCAAATTGTTTCTTTGATTATTGAAAATTGATAGAGTCACCACCTTCATTTTTAAGAAAAAAAAAAGAAAGAAAACCTATTTTGACTCCAATTTATAGTACAAGGATAAAATCACTAGACCTTTGAACCGGGACTGAGTTCGAGGACTAGGTTTTCGATTTATAATAACTCTAATTTTAGCTTATAATTTAACAATTGACTTATAAAAATAGGATTTCATGAGCAAGTTATAAGGATGTCAATTTATACAATGCATAAATGACATATAAAAGAGCACATATATAACATTAAAGTAAAGAACATAAAGTAAAAGGTTCAATTTACATCAAAAGCCAATAACAGGGGATGTTAACCCTAGCCCTCAATAGGAATTATAGGTTAACCATACATTCCCCAAATAACATTAAAATAAATTAGATTAAGAAAAATGAGACTTTTTGGTATTTTTGGATTTGAAGCTATGAAACGGCTTGCCTGCATATCCCGTTAAATGGGAATTAAACCCACATAGTTCTCCCTTTTTGCTAAGGGGATTGGATTTGATTTTAAGAAAATATTGATTTTGTGATTCTTTTAATTAATCTAAACCAATTAATTCTGAGGTACGAACACGATACCTTGGTTTGAAAGGGACACCTTCTTTGAAGAGGTCGAGTTTTGCCTTGCAGGGGATGACTTCTTATAGCTCTCCCGGATTGGAGTTCCACTTTGAATTTGGTAAGATTAGCACTACGACGTACTTCGAGTTGATTTGTCAACACTACGACGTGCTTCAAGTTGATTGGATTGATGCTTCTTGATAGGATGTCGATACTTCTAAATTGACTCAAAGAGAGATTATTCTAAGTCTTCTATTCCTCCCACTCAAAGAGAGTTGGAGAAATCGATTCAAAATCAAAGAGAAGTGAACCACTTGTGATAAAGAAAGCTGAATAAGGAGGGAGAAAGGAGCGACAACTAAGGAAAATTCGACTAAGTTGCTTTATAACTCAATTAGAGTCAATGTTAATGTCCTTTGAAGTGAAATTAAGCCTTATATTTTTAGGGAAGCATCTGAGGGAAAACCATACTGAAATCTGATATAGGATTCTGAACTTAATTTTGGCAGCAGAGGAGTTGAAGCTTGGCGGCAAATGAGCTTCTTTTTGGCGGTAGTTCATGGCCTGGGTGGTGGCACCACCCAGGGTTATTTAGGCCACCAGTGGCATCACCTGCTAGACTTGGCCCTACCACCAAGCCCTAGCCCAGGTGCCACCAGGTTTGTCCTGATGTCTATCTGGTCTGATTCATCCGATTCATAGTGGTTTGACCTCTGGTTAACGTCGATCAGCTTAGCACAATCCAGTTTGTCTGCATTCGAAGTCCATTTTGATCTCTAGTCGATTGCAAATCAGTCTAGTATGAACCGAGTCTGCTTAAGTGCAAAATCACGTGTTCATAACTTGTGACCTCAAATCAAAGTACCAAAGGACACCTTTTGCTCTTGAGTAGACTTGTCCTTAAGAAGCTCTCTTCTCTCCCTCCTAGCAATTCTCTCAAGGTTTTGCCTTTCTTAGGTCCAAAATCTCCTCTTCAAAGTCTTCCTTAGATTTTGAAAAGTTTGAAGATTTAAAGATGGCCAATAGTGCCCTAAATTAATCTTCCTTAGATTAATTTAGTGAAGAACAACTTGAGTCGCCTATAATAAAAAAGACAAAACTCTAGTCCGGCAAAGCACTTTGACCACCCTCTATCTGCCAGTTTGCACAGAAGGTATAAAATATATATTTTCTCAAGATTAGGGTCTTTTTTGATCTATGATTGAGTGATGTGACTGACCCAAAACCCTGCTTTCAACTTGACCGAAAGCCAAACCCATTTTCCAAACAGATCGAAAATCCCCTCGCGAGAGGGGTAAACTACATCGGATTTTGATTCCATTCAAAGGAATATGTAAGCATGCTCCAAAATGGAGTGTCAAATCCAAAAAATCGAAACATCTTTCCTCATATATATCCTAAACTCGGATATATTTCCTCATATTCCTCTTACCTTCTAACTGCATAGGCTTACCCTACTCTTACCTTTGCTCACACCAACACCACCACTGCCCCAAATATTCATATGTACTACTATACTACCCTCCTATATCCCTCATCACTCTTCCCCCAGTATGACCGGTGGCATTGTGATCATAAGGGCTAGTGTCAATACCACCGATCGGACTGGTGCATCGAGGCTCCTATTGTTAACCTAGAACCCATAAGAGCTAAAGTTAACATCTCGACTATAAATAAAATGTAGAACTGATTTACATTTATGTATTGATTATCAATTAATGATTTATTTACTGCTTTGGCATCTTATTCTGTCAATGAAATCGTAATTTTAAGTCAGAATCAATTTTAAGTCAAGTTAGAATTTCTTAAATAAAAAACCTAGTCCCCGATCTCATATCTATTCGAATGTCTAGTGATTTTATCCATTGAGCAAAACTAAATTGGAGTCGATTTTTAGTTTTTCCTTATATTTTTCCAACAAAAATAAAATTAAGATGGCAACTCCCCGAAACTCTTTTTCAAAACAAACTTGAACTCAAAACAGTGATGAAAAACTTTTTAGTGAATTGAGAAACAAAACCTCCAACCAGCCAAGCATTTCGACAACGTGAGGCCGAAGTCCCAAAAAAGAGGGGTGACCGCTGCGCCGTCCTCAGGTGAGGCCTCACAGCTGGCGACTCCACTAGGGACTTGTCATTTTTCAAAATGAAAAAGAGGACTACCAATTGATTTTTGAAAAATATTTTCAAAAGAAATTCAAATCTTTGCTCTTTAATTGAAACTGACTTTGCATTGCATCATGCATCACTACATGGACTTCTTGTCTACTACCAGTTAAGATTTATATTTATATTGCTTGGATAGAGATTCCTCAATGTTTTGATGGTAAAATTATATTTACATTGCTTGGATAGAAGTTCCTTAATATTTCAATGGTAGAATTATATTTACATTACTTGGATAGAGGTTCCTCAATGTTTCGATGGTAGAATTATATTTACATTGCTTGAATAGAAGTTCCTCAATGTTTCCATGGTAGAAGTATATTTACATTGTTTGGATAGAAGATCCTCAATATTTCGATGGAAAATTTATATTTTTCATTGCTTGGATAGAAGATCCTCAGTGTTTCGATGGCAAAATTATAATTTATATTACTTGGATAAAATATCCTAAATTTTTTTATGGCAGAGTTATATTTATATTGCTTGGATAGAAATTCCTCAATGATTCGATGACTTCCCTTAAATAAGGGAAATTTGTATCAACCGAAAAGTTCCTAATGCGACCAAACACGCTATAATGGTAAGGTTCAGGTATGCACATCCTAACCTTGAATGATTGCATGAACTTTAGCATGCTTTGTTGCACTGTGTCCACTAGCACACATGCTTCACAAATCCTATTAAAGTGGAGGCAAACTATTAGCATCAATTTTTGACACACCTTGAGCCCGAGTCGAAGCCTAATGATGTAGCATCAAGAATCGAGATCATGAGAAGAAGGTTGTTTGTCAAAGTGATTACTTTTGCTTTTGGATTAAGGAAATTACTAAGGTTGTCTTAGCAATTAATGATTCAAAATGAATTTGGGTCATTTTAGGCCATATTTGGTGATTTAGAAGCGAATCGACCAGTTGCAGCAAGCCGTCGGGCCCGTGCAAGCCTGATGCCAATTTTAGTTTTTTTTTCAGTTAAAAATAGTTTAGAAATTGTTTTAAAAGTTCTTGGAAAGTTTTGGGCCATATTCGGTGGTTTGAACACATATCGGGCCCGCAGCGATCGCAGGGCTCGGTTGCAGCAAACTGTCGAGTTCGTATTAGCCCAAAGCTAATTTAAGTTTTTTTCTCAATTAAAAGGAGTTTATAAATTTTTTTAAAGGTTTTTGAAAAGTTTTGAGTCATTTCGGATGGATCGAAAGCAAGAACAGGTGTAGGGGTTCAACGGGCTCATTTGCGGTAAGCCTTCGAGCCCGTGTGGTAACCATTGGCCTGTGGCTTCTTGCAACAGCCATACAGCTGCTTGCAGGGCTGCACGGCCAGTTTGTGTGCACTATTCCCACCCCTTGGTCCGATTTTTCCTCCAATTTTGGAGATTTCATGTCTTTTTGTGCCAATTTAACTCATAAAAATGTTCATATTTAGTATTTTAATCAAATTAGAAATCTTAGATTGAAAGCTAAAAAGGAAGCTTTAGGGTTCTTGGTTGGAAAGTAAACCTAAAGCCATTTTGCAAGCTATATTTTGGTTATTTAGGATGTTTTCTTGCATAGGAAATCTGAGTAAAACTAAATAGGAGTATTTTAACTTATTTCTTCCTATTCAAGTGGTGGTAGAAGCCTATAAATAGGCCTCCACCCTCATTAGTTTAAGGATCTGAATTTTAACGCTCGAATTCTTGACAAATTAACTCTCTTTCAACTAAATACTAAACTGATTTTTTTAATTAATCTTACTACAAAAAAATTAAGAATTTTATTAAAGTCAATTAATCAAGTTCATGTCAAGAGTTCAAATTAATCTTTCTTTCAAGAATCAAAGGAAGAAAATCAAGTTTTATTTCTTATTCTTTGAAACTCTTCTCAAGAACGTTCTTGATAGTGTTCTTGATAAAAAGGAGTATATCTAGTTGAATCAAAGCTTGATTTAAAGTAAGAACTTAATGATAAACAATCTTTTTCAAATCATCGACGTTCTTAGCATTCGAAATCAACCATAAGATGAATGAAACCTGAGGGCGATTTGCCGAGCCTTTATGTGTCCAGGTTTAAGTAACTTTTTTTATTTCCTTCTCATTTATCAATCATGTGAATTATTTGGGCATAATTATATGGATTGGTAACAATCCATCTGATCCTTCTTTTAAGTTAGACCGTTTATGACTCCTCCAATCTTTTCTGATAATTATGCTTGGTCTGGTTTATGGTATAGTCAATGATCGAACTTACCCTTTTTTGGCTTATGGATTGCTTCTTTCAATGTTATACCTAATTTTTGCTTACCTATAACTTCTAGCTAAATAGGGAGGCTGGCTAATAGCCAGGCAGGCTGGGGTGTCTAACATCTTTCCTAATCCGTGCCCAGTTTCCTTGCATGGATCTCTGGATAAGGCGGCTCGGTATTTAGCCAGGGATAAAATCGTCACTCATTCCCTAAAGGAAAGAAATGTACTGCATTCTTTATCTCGGTTATTGATCATTAGTAAAACCTTGGAACTCCTTCACTTCCTCAAAACCTTAATCCATCTACCTTAACCCCTCTTGTTATTAATCTGACTAACAACGGGAAGGCCCCTGAAAATATTCCTATATACCTTAGATTTTGAAGAGTTTGAAGATTTGAAGATTGTCAATAGTGCCCTAAATTAATCTTCATTAGATTAATTTAGCGAAGAACAATCAATCAAACTGGCCTTGAGCTGCCCAAAACCAAAAGGATGAAACTCCAGTCCGTTAAAACACTTCGACCACCCTCGATCTGTCAGTCTGTACGAAAGGCATAAAACATATATTTTCCCAGGATTAAGATATTTTTCAATCTATGATTGAGTGATGGGACCGAACCAAAACCCTGCTTTCAACTTGAACAGAAGCCAAACTCATTTTCCAAACAGACCAAAAATCCCCTTGCGAGAGGGGCGAACTATGTCGGATTTTGATTCCCATTCAAAGGGATACATAGGCACGCTTCAAAATGTAGTGTCAAATCCTAAAAATTGAAACATCCTTGCTCACATATATGCAAAACCCTGATATATTTCCTCATATGCCTCCTACCTTGTGACTGCATAGGCTTACCTTGCTCTTACCTTTGCTCGCACCAATACCACCACTGCCCCAAATATTCATTTATGCTGCCACTCTACCCTCTTAAACCCCTCATGCTTTTCCCTCAGTATGATTGGCAGAATTGTGATTGACTTAGAACCTATAGAGGTTAGAGTCAATACCATCGATCAGACCGGTACTTCGAGGCTCTTGTGGTTAACCTATAACCCATAAGGGTTAGAGTTAATACCTCGACTCTAAATAAAATGTAGAACTTATTTATATTTCTATATTGCTTTCAATTAATGACTTATTTGCTGCTTTAGCAACTTATTCTGTTTAGAAATCATAATTTTAAGTCAAAATTAATTTTAAGCCAACCTAGAATTTCTTAAATAAAAAATCTAATCACCAAACTCAAATTTGTTCAAAGTTCTAATGATTTTATCCATTGAGCAAGACTAAATTAGAGTCATTTTTGGGTTTTTTTCTTATATTTTCTAAACAAAAATAAAATTAAGGTGGTAACTCCCCGAAACTTGTTTTCAAAACAGACTTGAACTCAAAACAAAGATAAAACAAACTTTTCAGTGAATTGAGAAACATAACCGCCAGCCAGCCAAGCATTTCGGCGATGTGAGACTGAAGTCCCGAAAAAGAGGGGCGACCATCGACCCGACTGTGGCGCCGTCCTCGGGCGAGGCCTCAAAACATGCAGCTGGAAAGGGAAAAATGGTTTTTTAGGGTTTTTGGACTTGATGCTTAATTAAAAGCATGCCTTCCCATTTGAATAAAAACAAAGTTCGCATAGTTCGCCTTCTTGCAAAGGGTTTTTGGTTTGACAAAGAGTTTAGACTTCGGGCATATTTTAGGATGAAGTTGGGAGAATGAGCAATTTAGGGATGGATTTGGATATAGGGATTTACCTTTGATAGAGACGGTCGGAGGGTTTTACTCAATCGAAGTTTAGGTATCGGTTTTAAGAAATCAAATTAATTCAAAGAGAATTAATTTGAGATTCTAGAGGCCAATTTCTTTTAATACAATGAGAATTATAGAGGTTGGTTCACATTCAAAGAGAATTGAACCTTTTTTTTTTTTGTTAAACATTGAAACTCAAAGAGAGTTAATTAAGTCTGATTTTTTTTTAATTTAATTTAATTATATTTAATTAATTATATTTTTAGGTTCTCAAAGAGAGAAGTGAGAGAAAATGCAATACCCCAACTCCAGTGGTGCGACGGTCCTAGGACAAGGGTAGGCTTAAGGCCACCATAAACCCGTAGAACACTCATATTCTCGATCTCATACACAATACATATCCATATCATATATAGTTATCATTACAAATACTCATTTCTATGATTCATGCAATTATAATTCATTCATTTATATTTATCATTATATGATTTCCTCTTGTTCTTTACCGATCAAAAGATACATCCCACATCAATAAGGAACAAGAGCAACCTAAATTATAACAATTCAGACATAAAAGTAATATTAACCTCAACATCTAACTACGGAGCTTTAGAGTATACTCCTCATACATACAATACCATAATATAGATAATGAATATATATTAATGAATTACATAGAGTATTCTTGGAGGAATGAATTAAGAAGCTCTGACTTCTATATTAGCTCCCTCTCAAGCTACACTATCACCTGAAATCCACAAAAGATGAGTGAGCCTTCAACTTAGTAAGATATGAACATGCAATGCAAAGATCAAGTCAAAGGAACATGGATATGAAAATATCAAAAGGTTATGCTTACAAGAACATAAGTGCTCACAATCGAATAGTACTGTCAAATCATATGATAGAACTGCAGAGTGCATCAGTAGCCTTACTACCTTATCACAACAAAGCGCATCAATAGTCCTTGCTACCTTATTGCAAAACATATGCTTAGTCAGGCATATGCCTAGAGCTCATGGTCCCTTTTAGGTGGAACGCTGATAAAACCCCTATCAGCTAGGTTCCCAGAGTGCACAATGGACCAATGAATTTACTCTCATTGGGAAGAGCGTTCTATACATATACATATCATGGGTCATATAGCTTAGATTTCATAAGAATCATATTGGTCATAAGACCATCAACATAGAACATGAATTCATTCAAGTTAACAAATAGGTTTCATATGAGCTTGGTCCAAGGAAGAATGACCAAGTCATTTACAATATAGATATATATATATGATGATTACATGGAACAATTTATCACTTGCTTGAGAACATCTTGGGAATTTCATTTAATAGGTCAAAATATAATGTTTCATTAAATGTAAATCATTTATGTGGACATTAAGAAGGCTTGGACAATCCATTTCAAAGAAGCAATATGCAAATGCAATGTTCATACTTACCTCAAAGCAATTTATCCTTGTATTTTCTTCAGTTACTTGTACAGTCAATAGTCTCCTCTATTTCCTTGAATGCCTTTCTCTTATGACAATTTTCCCAAATACTCAAAATTAGGGTTTTCCTCAATTAACAATACATAATATGGTTTCTTATAATTTTAACCATTTTATAGCCTCTATTACTGTTTCCTAACATCAATTTAATTCATCTCTTAAAGAAAATCTGAAATTTGAGAATATATTTACTATTCGCGTCACTGTTCATCAAATTTCATAAATTCTGGTATCATGTATATTAATCAAAATTAATAGTCTTAAATACTTATAACAGAGTCTATATACTCAAAAATAACTATTCTAACTACTAGAAATCTTAATATAAAAGAAAATGAAGTTTGGAGAAAATCACCTTATTTTCCCCAAAATGGATTCTTGAAGGATCTGACTTGAAAATGAGCATCAAAGCCTTTAAATGCATTAACTTAATGATCTAATGCATTAATTTTGAGTATTAATGTATTAGAAAATAAATAGGACAGATTTGAGAGAGATAGGCGAAGAAATGAAGAAGAACGAAGAAAAAAGAGAAGAAAAAGTTATCATGAAAATATCTACTGCTTCTCCTTTTAAAATAGGCTACTACCTCTCAAATTCCCACTTCACTAATCCCACTTCGCCATCTCACTTCGCCAATCTCACCTCGCCGAATTTCACTTTGGAAATCCCACTTCGACAATCTCATCTCATCGAATTCCACTTCAGCAATCCCACTTTGCCAATGCCACTTCTCCAATTCCCATTTTGGCGAGCTGGAATCCTGCCTCGCTAGCCATCTCGCCATCTCGTACTAAAATAGCTCTCGAGTGAGATAGAGAAGTCCAAATGCCCGATTATTTTTCCCAGTTAAACTAGACACACAGGGATACAATTTCCATGCTTACATCTCTAGCACGATCAGTCTCTAACCATTTCGAAATTGAGGAACCATCTCATATTACCTATTTCTGTCGAGATGGAAAATCTTCCTCATCAACTCGCACTAAACCCTCTCGTAAATGAGCTACAGACATCCAAACTCCTTGATTCTTTTACAGCCATCTAAATAACACATAAAGGAATATTTTTCCTGCTCACACTTTTGACTCAATCAGCCTCTAACATTCTCAGAAAATAACAAATAGACTCAGATTTTCTACAGGAAATAGAGAACTAGATAGGTTCTGGTTGAAAGGCATATCTCCTTACACACACAGAATTTACAAAACAGTTCTATAGAACTAAAGATAAAATGTAAATCTACAACTCTTATGTTTTACACTTTTCTAAATTATTCCTTTAAGATCACAAAAACTGACTCTCCAGATCCTTCATGGATACAGATTTTGGAATTCTCAAAACATTAATCTATTCACAATTATCTCAGCAACATTCATAAAAAAATATAGCGGGTATTACATTCTTCCCCCCTTAAATAAATTCGTCCTCGAATTTTAAAGAACTTACCTTAAACTTGAAATAAGTAGGGATACTTAACTCGCATGGCTTGTTCACTCTCCTAAGTGTACTCTTCCATTACTTGATTCTTCCATAAGACCTTAACCATTTCTATCTCTTTGTTCCTTAACTTTTTGATCATTTTATCCACAATGGCCACAGGAACCTCTTTACAAGTCAAGTCTTGCTGAAGATCTACTGCCTGAGTCTATAACACATGAGAAGAATCTGCCACATACTTTCGAAGCATTGACATATGGAATACTGGATGTACACTATCCAAATTTGGTGGCAAAGATAACCTGTATGAAACCTTTCCAACTTTATCTAAAATCTCAAATGGTCCAATGAATTGTGGAGATAGCTTGTTTCTCTTGCCAAACTGTAGAACTCCTTTCATTGGTGAGATTTTTAAAAACACTAGATCTCCAATGGAAAACTAACGGTCTTTTCTCTTTGGATCGACATAACTCTTTTGGCGGCTGAAAGATGTCTTTAATCTCTCTTGGATCATTGGAATCTTTTCCGATGTATATCTTATCAATTCTGGTCCTTCGATATACTTTCCTCCAACCTCATCCCAACACAAGGGAGATCTGTATTTCCTGCCATATAATGCTTCATAAGGAGACATTTGGATCATAGAATTGTAGATGTTGTTGTAGGAAAATTCTATCAATGGCAAATAAGCATCCCAATTTCCTCCAAAATCTAGAATGCACATCCTCAGCATGTCTTCTAGAGTTTGGATGGTCCTCTCTCACTGCCCATCTATTTGCGGATGAAATGTTGTGCTGAAGTCAAGCTGTGTACCCAAGCACTCTTGTAATTTTAGCCAAAATCTCAAGGTGAAGTGAGTACCTCTATCTGAGATGATCAAACTGGAACTCCATACAGTTTGACAATCTCATCGACATAAATTTGTGCATACTGAGAAGTCGAATAAGTCATCTTGACTAGCAAGAAGTGAGCTGACTTGGTTAATCTATCAATAATAACCCATATTGAATCATGGCCTTTTGAAGTCCTTTGCAATCCAACCACAAAATCCATAGTAACTCTCTCCCATTTCCATTCTGGCAATGGCAGCTGTTGAAGTAATCCATAAGGCTTTTGATATTCGAACTTAACTTGCTGACAGGTTAGACATTTAGCTATATATTCTGCGACATCTCTTTTTATTCCACTCCACCAGTAAGAACTATTGATGTCGTGGTACATATTTGTTGCACCTGGATGCACACTATAGTTAGAATGATGAGCTTCCTTGAGAATCACATCCTTCAGTCCATCCACAGCTGGAACACAATCTATTGCCCAGTTTCAACACACCATCAACTAGGGTAAAGCCTGGAGCTCTCTCTGTTCCTACATCGTTCTTTAGCTTTACCAACTGAGGGTCCTTATCTTGTGCTTCTCTTATCTGATCAATAAGTACTGGTTTAACTTGATAATAAGCCAGAAGCACATCCATATCTGACAGATCCAATCTAACTCCATGTCATGCAAATTCTGCACCTCTCTCACTAAATATCTCCTACTAACTTGGATATGGGATAAACTTCCTAAAGATTTTCTACTCAAGGTATCTGCCACTACATTTGCTTTTCCTGGATGGTATAATATTTCACAGTCATAATCCTTAAGCAATTCAACCCACCTTCTCTACCTAAGGTTAAGATCTTTCTGCTGAAATATATATTTCAAGCTCTTATGATATGTGAAGATTTCACACTTCTCTCCATACAGGTAGTGTCTCCATATCTTTAATGCAAATACTACTGTAGCCATCTCAAGATCATGCGTAGGGTAAGTCACCTCATGCTTCCTCAACTGTCTAGAAGCATAGGCTATCACCTTACCATGCTACATAAGCACACAACCAAGCCCTACTCTCGATGCATCACAATACACCGTATATCCTCCTTTAACAGATGGCAAAGCTAAGACAGGTGCCGTGGTGAGACAAGTCTTCAACTTATGGAAACTTCCTTCGCAAGCATCCGTCCATTGAAATTTCACTTGCTTCTGAGTAAGCCAGGTCAAAGGTACTGCAATCTTAGAAAAATCTTACACAAACCTCCTATAATTCCCTACCAAACCCAAGAAACTTCTAACTTCATAAATATTTGTGGGTCTGGACCAATTAATGATTGCATCCACTTTCTTCAAGTCAACTTTAAGTCCTTCCTTACTCACCACATGCCCAAGGAAACAAACACTATCAATCCAAAACTCACACTTGGAGAACTTGGCAAACAACTCATGCTTCCTTAAGGTTTGCAATACAATCTGAAGATGTTCTTCATGCTCTTCCTTGCTCCTAGAATATACAAGGATGTCATTGATGAATACAATGACAAACTTGTCCAGAAATGGCCTGAACACCGTATTCATTAAGTCTATGAATATGGCTATGAACACTCATTTTTACACCCCTCAGACTCGCATTGACCCAAACGACATTCCTCGGAATCAAACTCGCACCCAAACGGACCCGGAACGGCCTCGGAGCGCTGATGGGCCACTGTTGCCGCCCTTCAAGTTTGGCAGTGCCACCAGCCCCAGTAATGCCATGGGGCGGCGCCACCCTCCCTCAGGGCTTGTGCCGCCCTATGCCTGTGGTGGTGTCGCCCCCCTCTCCGGAGGCAGCGACGAGCTTCCTCTGACTTTTTGCGATTCCCACATCGAAAGTGGACAGGAATCAACCCCTGGAGCTCCTATTATAAGTAGAGGGCCTCCCCCCACTTCTCAGACAACAACAACCGAGAAAAAGTAGCCCGAAATAAGCAAAAGGCAAGGAAAAAAGGCCAAGAAATCATTTTTACCACTAGATTTCGTCTTTTTTCCCCTTCGAGTGATATTTTCTTCTTCTTTAGCTCTCTTTCGATTTAAAAGAGTTGCTATTAGGGGCGTATTGAGCCTCTCAGTTGAATTTTTCCTCGAAGCAAGGTCCCGACTCATCGCCTCGAGGCGCCATCCGATCCAAGGTGGAACTCCGCTCCGGAAGAGCACTCCGCCCTCCAGCATCCCTCGAAGATAGGGCCAAGGTACGTTTTCCTAACTCATCTTCTTTATTTTGGTAAAGCATTAAAATAAAGAATCAAAACATGATAAATTGGGCATAAATCAACCCTCCTTCGTGAGAAGGAAGAACTGCATGGGTTTTGATTCCCATTCGACGGGATACGCAGGCAAGCTGTATAAAAGCTTCAAATCCAAAAAATGACAAAAACTATCTCTTTTCTTTTGATTATTTGCCTTATATGTTATTTGGGGAATGTGTGATCAACCTAGAACCCATAAGGGCTAGAGTTGATATCCCCTATTTTTTAGGTATTTAAGATGTAATATTTCACTTTTATCGCTTTCTTTTAATTGCTTTACTTGATTATATTGTTCATCCATTTAATTACTTGTTCATGCATCTTATATGCCATTCTTTAATTGTTCATGAAAATCATTTTAAATCAAGGTTAAAATTGAAAGCCAAGTTCAACCGAAAACCTAGTCCCC
>CANXYC010349269.1:0-11290 GCA_948193065.1 Aleurites moluccanus | reverse complement strand
TAAACTCCAAATTCTAAAGATTTGTAAATAATGTATATAGTAAAAGGTCCATGGTACTGTATTTAAGTTGGCATGTAATTATATATGTTTGATGCATTGTGATATGTTTAGTGCATTTTGGAGTTATATTGATATATTATGAGATATTTGAGTTGTTGTGGAGATCCAGAGGGATCCTGATTGCTTAAGATGGATGTGGTTATATATTGAAGTGTTGATATTGTGTTTTTAGCAGCAGGGCATGCTCTTTATACAAAGGAGATGCTGCCCGATTTTTCTTAAATTGTTTAAGCTATTTTAAGCTTTATAGTGCATGCATGCCATATAGTATAGTTCATGGGTTCTTCACGGTATTGGTAGCATAAGCATCACCCGTACCCTAGGACCGTCATGGCTCCCAAGTTGGGCTGTGATATAGCTTATATAAGCTTAAAGGGCAAAATTTGTCATTTGATAGGAAGTGTAATTATTGGTTGAAAATATATGTAGATTGATGTGTATTATATATGTCTATATTGTATGTGTCCTTACGGAGAGTAAAATTTATCTATAGGTGAACCTCCCGAGGAAGGGACTAGTCGGGCCGTTGCCTCATCCGTCAGGGGGTCGACGGGCTAGCTTGGGGGCTTTGTACCTTAGCTGCATTTTGGGAGTAAGTTTATATACAAATATTGCATTTATACATCATATGGCGTATCATATATATTATATTTGATTTGATACTTAAAACCCTAGTCGCATTTAAAAAGTTAAATTGGAACGTAAACTAAATTGCCGAACCGACCAAGAAAAATTGCCTTAAACTTCCATTTGTCGGGATTTGAAATCTAAATAGTGTTTTGACCCGATACTTGGCCTAGTCCTTTCCCCTAACCCTAAACTCCAAATTAAGGTCATATAGACCATCTGAATGTATTCCCCACATAGAAAACCAGAAACTCCTCGAAAATCCTAAAATGGACCTGTAATCCACCTTACTAATTGTGTCAGTAAAATTGGGCCCCAGCGGGCCCGTTTCTTAACTTTTGCAAAAGTGCCTATTGGATGTATGTGATATAGAAATAAGTTGTTGTATGTAAAATTGAGCTATAATTATGAGCCTATATTCAGTTCATGAGACTTTTGCATATGATAGCATAACAGGGCTACTACGAAGGGGTAGAGGGATTATCCGTCGACAGTGTGCATGCTGGTATTTATTTGACCGTTGCTAGAGAAGGGAGGTATATTCTTTAGTCGTGAGAGCCGATCACTTTCACGTATCTATTGGTTTGCGCGATTGCGCCATTTATATACATTGGATAGCACAATTGTGCATATTGGACATATTGGCCCTATTTACCTATTGTATCATATGTATTATGACTCATACCATATGATCACATTGTTTACCATATCTTAAGTATCTCATATGCCTTATCCATAGTTCATAACTTATGTCTTTCAATTTTTTTTATACCATTGGTTTTATCCTTGAGAATATTTCTACTAACCTTTTTCAGGCTTCAATTCGATTGTGGTGGTATATAAATTTTCATGCATTTTTGTATATATTTACTTACTAAGTATTTTATACTCACTCCTGTAGTTGCTAATCTTTTCAGGTGACGGTGAGGTCCGGGTTTCCACAGGCACATCCTTCTCCGCCATAGACTTTTGTTTTATATATGTAAAGACTAAGTTTTAATCTTTTGTTCTATAAATTTGTCTAGTTGCTCCATGGTATTGTAATATTAAGTTTGAGTAATTGGATTTTATATTTATGTACCTACTTATGTATGATTATGGTTTAGTTATCTATTTTGGATGATTTATCAGGTATGATATGATGGTGGTTGTGATGTGATTTGAGAAGTATGATAGAATTGATGAAGTGGAGATGAAGTTGAGTTGAAAAAAATAATATTGGAAGTGCTAAATATTGTAATTTGATAAATGGGCTTGTTGAAAATACAGAGGAGACTCTGCTGGATTTTCGGCAGGGCATAGGCATGTTGAATGAGAATGAGAATTTCTATGGATTAGAATATAGATAAGCATGAATGATATTGTATAAGATGAGCTCTTAGATGGATTAAAATTGTAAGTATTGGCTATATAGTATTAGGGGTTTATCGAGGTACTGGTGGCCACTGGCTTATCTCGTATCCTTGGACCGTCGCGGCTCCCCGGTTTGGGTTGTGACAGTTAATCTCATAATCTTCTCATCTTTTAGTTTTATTAAGTTCTAAACTAAAACCAAAAGACTTAAAGAAAATCAAGAAGAAGAAGAGATAAGTGTAGAGAATATAAGAGACTTGAAACAATTTCTTTTCTTTTCTCTTAAGATCGGCTGGCCAACACTACTCCAAAAATGTCTAATATATTGCTTCAATAGTTAGTGGGATGCACATCATTTTTCACTAAATAAATTAGTGGTTAATTATTAAGTCATATATTAAGTGTTTATTACACTTGTCATTAGCCAAGCCATGTGTCACTTTCTCCAATTGTCATGTGTCAACAAATGAAACAAATGAAAACAGATTTAGGGTTTAGGAATTCCATAACCCTAAAATCCCATTGGAATTTCCATAATCCTAAATTCACCCTTTAGAAATTTCTATCCCCTAAATCTAATTTAGGGGTTAGTAATCCTAAAACACTAATTGCACAATTTTTCCAAATATCAATTTAGTCCTTTAATTTATTTATTTCACCAATTTATAACAAATATAAATTATGATAAATTGTCAAACTTTAATATCCAGAATTAAGTATCGGGACATGCTAGAGTCCAACTTTATCCAATTGTTTTAATTAAAATAATTTTAGTCCAAAATCACAAATTTCTTTTATGCGTGATTTTCTATGTTCACATCTAATTAGTAATGGGATACGGCATTATAAAAATATTTAAGAAAATCATTTTCTTTAACAATCGAAAAATCCCATTTTTTCAATCACTCTCATAAGTCACGATTGACCCCTAATATTGGATATCGTGACTACCTAATTAGAAATGAATGTCGAATAAAATTTAGCATTCCATGAATCTATTAACGACCATGATTACATGCACTAGAATCCCTTTATTATAAAGTCCCAGTTTCTGCTACGATCACGGTAGGATGTCAAACCCTAATATCGAAAGTCTATGAATCTGTCATTCCTTTCTTTCTCGACTAAATTAGATTCTCCTTAGAAAGAGTCCTTTCTAATCAATCTAAAGTACTTTGGCCAAGGTTTTAATCATCGAAAAGAACCCAACATTATAGGACTTTATCCTCGTTTACTCAGAGGAATAAATTCCATATATGGCTGACCACAGGCTCACTATATAATCAACCAGAGCCAACATATGCCCATATGCCGGTACATAGATATCCCAACATGAAAGCAATATCAAATACTATTCAACTACATATGAGACAACCGTTTCTCTTCATATCAAATGATTATATGCACAATCATGATTTGGATGATGATCGATTGACAGACAGTAAAATCCTATGTCGTCCTCATCCCACGTCACTGTTCAACCATATAATCAACTAATGATTCAACATCCACGTGTTTGTCCTATTTACAATAAACAAGCTGTTTGTGACTCCCTACTTCCATTCCATTAGTATCCAAGTAACTAGAAGACAAACAGAGGTGATGGTCTATCTGAAGTAATGTTGCCCAAATGAGGAGTCCTACAACCATGAACATATTTTAAGATCTTGTACTAGATTAAGCTGTCACACAATTCTCAAACCTGAGAAAAGCTTATCTATAAAGAATCTTATGGACTAGTATTCTAAATAAATGAAAGCATAACAAATTACACATCATCATAAATAAGAATACTATTTATAGCCATTATGGAGAAATTTGGTTACAAATAATTATATCAAAAGTAGCATTACTCTAAGGCATACTACAATATCACTAACAAACTCCCACTTGCACTAGAGCCAATCACTACAATATTTAAGACCCATCTTCTCAAGATGTACATCTAACTGCTTCTGAGACATGGCTTTGGTAAGTGGATCAGCAAGGTTATCTACTGAAGCTATCTTTTGCAAGGCTATATCACCTCTTCCAACAATCTCTCTGAAAATGTGAAAACGCCGCTAAATGTGTTTGGATTTCTAGTGAGACCAGGACTCATTTTCCTGAGCTATGGCTCCATTGTAATCGCAGAAAAGAGTAATTGGCGATTCAATAGAAGCAACAACTCCAAGTTTGGTGACAAACTTTTTTATCCAAATAGCTTCTTTAGCAGCATAAGAGGAAGCAACATATTCAGCTTCAGTAGTGGAGTCCGCAGTGACAGTTTGCTTGGAGGCATTTCCAACACACTGTACTTCTATTACAAGTGAATATAAACCTAGAGATAGACTTTCGATCATCCACATCTGATTAAAAATTAGAATAAGTAAAACCATCAAATTTCAAATCACCAACTCCATACGTCAAAATCAAATCTTTAGTCCTTCGAAGGTATTTAAAAATTGTTTTGATAGCAGTCCAGTGTTCCACACCTGGATTGGATTGAAACTGGCTAATAATACTAACTACATACACGATATCCGGCTTAGTACACAACATAGCATACATAAGGCTTCCTATAGTCGAAACTAAGGAACCTTAGCCATTTTCTCCCTTTCCTTAAGTGTCTAGGGTGACATACCTTTCGAAAGGTGGATACCATGGCGTACTGGTAACAATCCCCTTTTGGAATCTAATATGTTGAACTTTTTCAACACTTTTTCTAAATAAAGATGCTGAGAAAGCCCTATCATTCTTTTCTCTCTATTCTTGTAGAGACGAATCACAAGAATATAGTTTGCTTCTCCTAAGTCTTTTGTAAAGAAGGTTTTTGAAAACCAAAGTTTCACTACAGTCATCATTCCAACATCATTTCCAATTAACAAAATATCATCTACATACAAGACAAGGAAAGTGAGTTGACTCCTACTAACCTTCTTATAAACATAGGACTCATCGATGTTCTTGATAAAACCATAAGACCTAATGGCTTCATCTAATCGATGATTCCAACTCCTCAAGGCTTGTTTCAAACCATAAATAGATTTCTTCAATTTTCATACTTTAGAACCATCCCGAGATTCAAAACCTCTTGGTTATTGGATGAATATGTCTTCCTCAATGAACCCATTAAGGAACGCAATATTGACATCCATTTACCAAACCTCATAGTCATAGTGTGCAAATGGCTAGCAGAATCCATATTAACTTTAACATAGCAATTAGAGGGAAAGTTTCCTTGTAATCGATACCTTCTTTCTGGCTATACCCTTTCGCTATAAGTCGAGCCTTATAGGTTTTCACTTTTTTGTCTGTGCCAATCTTTCGCTTATAGACCCATTTATACCCTATGGGAATCATCTATTTATGTTGCTGCCAGACTTGGTTCATATACATGGAATCCATTTCGGACTATATAACCATAAGCCATTTATCATAGTCTATATTTGTTATAACCTCCTCGTAGTAAGATCATGTCATACCTTAGGAAATACTACCATAATTGAACAATAGCATACCAATTATTGGTCTGGGAACATTGAAATAACTAAAGATAATTTTTGAAACACAGTTAGAATGCATTTGTGATATTGTCCCGGAAAATATCGGTGTTTATTACACTGCCCAGGGAAATAGCAGTCCGGTTGACAGATGAATTTCTGATTCAGACCAGGGGTAAAGAATCATATATTTATATGTGAAATTATGTTGAAAATAAAGAGTTGAAAATGTCTAGGAACACTGAAAATTTAAGTAATGGCAAAATCGTAAATAAGTTGAACTTTAAAGGTATAGTAGGAAACCAACTATCTGAGTTTTAGAATGACTCTGAAACTATTTTTATAATAAAGTACATATAAAAAGAAGCTATTTTAGTTCCATTTTAAATCTAATTCTCAACAGAATTATCAGAATAAATTACAGAAAGAGATGGGGTCAAAGTCTAATTAATGGATAGTTTAAGGACTTAAATATAATTTATCAATTTTGCTTAATATATAAGCATGCCTTAGAAGATTTTTTGGCCATTTTTCTTCTTCTTCTTCAAGCTTGGCCGAAATCTCTACTCCATTTCCCCATCACTTTTTCATGCAAAATCAAAAGAAAAACTTAAAGAAAACTTGATTTAAACCTTGTTTCTTCCATTTGCCAACAATTTCTCACCTTGAATCATAAAGGAAATTAAGAACAAACACCTTGAAGATTTCGGGTGGATCACCATTGAAAGGTAACAAGTTGATTTCTTTAGTTTAATGGTTGATTTAGGTCTATTAGATGATGAATTAGATGGGTTTAGTGTTTAATTGCATTAATTGATGCATTTGATAGATTTTTCCCAATTTGGAAACCCTAGATTGAAGTTGTATTATTTGAATCTTTGAATTAGTATTAGTTAATATTAATTAAGCTTAGATTATGTTAATTGGAGGCTAATGGATGAATTATTTGTGATTAATTTGGTGTAGAAGACAAAGATTTGGAAGATTGCACATTTTACCTCCTTTGAAGCTTAAGGTGAAAAATAATTTTTCCTATCTCATTTGAAGTATGAGGTGAGTTTAATATACATCATTTAACATGTCTATAGCATTGAATTGATGATTGAAATTCTCCTTTGAAAGCCCATCTTTGGCCGAACCACCTAACACTATTCACTCCTTTGATTTTTCTTTGTTTTTTTTTTCTTAATTCATATGCTTATTTGATCCTTTGAATGATGTTATTTGTTGAATATCTAATGCCTATTACAATGCCTACATTGTTAGTTGTTCATTGATTATATGGGCAATGTCAATGTTGCACCATAACCTTGCCAAATTGTCTATTTAATGTTGCACACCAAGTGTTTGTTGAAATGCCTAGTTCATTTTGCCATAGGCCTACCATTATTTCATCCATAGGCCTACCATTTGAATGCCATCGTCGCCAGCGACATTGGCATGTCAATTGAGCAAACTTCTTGACTTTGATTATCCAACTTTTGATTCATTCCAAGGTTAATTACTATTCGTTATACCATTATTTATTGTTCCTTTTATTGCTTATCCATTGTCTAATTGCAGTCTCGTTTGAGTAAATTCACGAGCTACTATTATTTGATGAGATCATTATTATTTATTGATATTGATTGACTTGTTTCATGATCTTATTGATTTCAATGAGATTAGACAGAGCTACCTCTCCGATGGTGTAATGGGTACATACCATCGGCAATGTGCATATTGTATAATGATGCTCTAGTTGGGAAGGGTTAAAGGTCCTAGTATTGATACATGATTGTTACATGTGATTATCTGTCTTATCTATATGATATAGCTTCATTGACCTATTTATTGACTCTACAGTCATTCACTATATTCTGATTCCTTATTTAGATATTGTTGAGCAGATTAATATTTATTGATCATTTGCTTATTGTTTATTGATATTCCAACCATTTCTTATGGTTGATGCATATTAGATTCACTGAGTATTTTATACTCACCCTTTCATTTGTTTTTGCTTTCCAGGTGCAGAGTAGAAGGCAGAATTTCGACTGTTGTTTCCCAAGAAATTCTGCAGTGTCTATATAGCAGTGTAATTATTTTTAACACTGTATTTTATATATATAATTTAGTTGCTCTATGGGTTGTATAAATGGCATAGTTAGACTATGATTATGTATGTATGGTATAATATGGAGTTTAATTAATGTTTGGCATAAGATGATGGTAATTACAACCAAGTACAGAATAATTACAGACAGATTACAGAATGCCAGAATGGAACATAATTGAGAAATTGATTAATTAATTGATAGTATTTGATTATTGTATGTGATACTGGGTTCTACGGGTGTCGGTCGCCTCTGGCATCTCCTGTATCCTAGGACTGTCATGTTTCGAAATCGGAACGTGGTAGATCGTCAAGGCGATCAATCTCTCCAATAATGAACAACTGATGTACTTTTTCCATGAGAAACTCATACCTCACTAGTGGGTGAGATACCCTACTAGATCTATAAAGAGCATGAGTAAATGAATCTGTAACAGGAGCAGGTTCAACAGTGTTATGATCAATATCAATGATATCATCATGTTGGACATCCTCAGATGACGACTCATCCAATTCTACCTGGTTATGTTTGCTTCCATCTTGAAGAAACTGTTTCTCTAAGAAAACAACATCTCTACTAACAACAATTGTTTATTGTTTAGGTAGATAAAAGTAGTATCCCGAACTACCTTTATGATATCCAATAAATCTTCCTTTAACAGATCTAGTTTCCAACTTATTTGTTTTTAGCTTCTTGATATAAGCCGGACGCCCCCAAATCCTAATATAATTAAGACTGGTGTCTTACTACACCATATCTTATACGGTGTTATAGAAATAGATTTAGAAGGAACCCTGTTAAGGATATGAGAAGTTGTCAATAAGGCATATCCCCACAATGAGATAGGAAGGTCAGTGTAACTCATCATGCTCCATACCATATCTAGAAGAGTATAGTTTCTCCTTTCAAATACCCTATTCAATTGAGGTATTCTAAGAGTAGTCAACTGTGAGGTAATGCCATTAGCTTTTAGGAATTTAAGAAACTCGATACTTAAATATTCACCACCTTGATCTAATCGAAGAGTTTTAATATTCTTTCCCAATTTGTTTTCCACTTCACATTTTAAACTCTTTGAATTTCTCCAAAGCTTTATGTTTAAATTTTATTAAATACACATATCCATATCTAGATAGATCATCAATGAATGTAATGAAATATAAAAAACCACCTCTAGCCATTTTACTAAATAGGCTACACATATAATTGTGTGTAAGCACTAAAACATCTTTGGCTCTCTCATTTGTTCCTGTGAACAGTGACCTAGTCATTTTGCCTTAAAGACAAGATTCATAAATTGGTTAGGGTTCAAAACCCAAAGAATCCAATTTTCATTATTTTTCCAATTTATTAAGTATATCTTCTGCAATATGTCCAAGTCTTAAGTGCCAAAGTTGTTTTAGACTAAAATCATTCCTAGCCATAAAATTAATTTAAAAAATTCTTATGGAAGTTTTGCTTGTTTTGTTTTCAAGATAGTACAAATCATCAATAACAAAATCTATGCCTACTATTTTATTATTATAAAATATTTTACAAACATCTCTTTAAAATAAAAGTTTATAACCTATTATAGTCAAACTAGATACAAAGATAATGTTTCTATAGGCATTCATAATGTACAAAACATTCTTAAGAAGAAAAATATGATCACAAAGATCTACAAAAGTTGATCCAATAGCTTTGGCCGCAACAGATGAACTATCGCCATGCTTTAGGATCATTTTCTCCTTCCACAAGTCTTGATCATTTACTAGATCCTGCAAAGATATGCATAAATGAGAAGTAGCACCAGTATCTAGGATCCAAGCACAAGATAAACCAAAATCATTATCAGAAAAGTAAGAGATAGAAGAAATACCGGAACTTTCCCCTTTCTCTTTGCCTTTCAATGATTGCTTTATCCTAGGACATTCAGACCTCCAATGTCCCTTTTTCCTTGCAATGAAAATACTTGCCTTTGCTCGCCTTAGCTCCCTTAACTTCAATGGACTTGCCTTTGCCAACCCCACCCGTTGCCTTAAGAGCACTGGAATCAGAATTTTTCTTGCTCTTCTTCTTCTTGCCCTTAGAAGAACTGGCTACAAGAGCAACATCTTAGCCTTTAGGTTGGGTGTTTTAGGCCTGAATTAACATGTTCATTAAAACTGGAAGAGTAACCTTATTTTTATTCATATGAAAATTCACAATAAAAGAGGAGAAAAACTCTGGCAATGACTGGCATATCATATTAGTTTGTAGTTGATAGTTCATCAAAAAATAAAAAAATCTAGATCCTCTAATTGTTTAATTAGAGAGATCATTTTTTGGACATGCTCAGCAAACTTGAGTCCTTTCAGTCATTTTAGCCCCCAAACATCTCCTTGAGATGGGTGATAATGTCATAGGCAGAATCCATATTCTCATACAATTTTTGCAACTCATCGGACATAGATGGTAGTATGTAAGAACAAGAAACTAGATCATATTCTTTCCACTTCTTCAAGGTGGCAAGCTCATTTTGTGTCACTGTAACACCTCAGTCTAGGCTGAACCAAATCTATATAGAGATCTTCGGGGAGAGATTTTTGTTTTCTTAATATTGTGATGTTAATATGTATTTATGCATGTAATTAGTATTTATGTATGTTATTTGAATTAGTTTTAGGCATAGAAATGGTTTAGAGGCTGCTAGGACTTAATCGGCAAATTTTGAGTTTTTGGTGAACTGGGGGCAAAATGGTCATTTTTCTCCCGTCGGAATTTTATGGATTTAATATCATATTTAAAGAGAGAGAAAATTTTAAAGACTTAAAAATGGCCTTATTTTATTTATTTGAGCAGAAGTTTAAGAAATAATTTCGGTCGAAAAATCGTTATCGGCACGTAGAGCGATTTCGGGGTTTCGGTTGCACTAAGGGTAATTTGGTCATTTCCTTTATAATATGGAGTTATCAAGTGTGTGCAACCTTATGGTATTAGTTTAGGCTTGATTAAATTCAACCGGTGGATCAAATGACTTTAAATTGAATGGTTAGATGAATAGGTTGCAATTTAGCTAACTTAAGCTCAATGTATGGAATCATTGCCTTTGGTTTGTGATTTGGTGTATCAAATGTATGTGTAACCTATTTAAGTTGACTTTAGATTTGCCAATAGGATTAAAGTAAGAAGAATGGATGGTTGGATTGATAGGTTTCACAAAGATTACTATAGAACCTAAACCATTGGATCAAACCTTTAATGAATGGATAAATAAAGCCATTTGTCTTCTTCTTCCTCACAAATTTTTAGCCAAAACTCCTCCATTTCTGCAGCTTGGTTCGGCCAAACACCAACTCTCCATCCTTTGATGTTTTCTTCCATTTCTTTATACAAAAAGCTAGTATTCTTCAACCTAAACAATAATCCAAAGTTAGAATTCAAAGAAAACTCCATTAAAGCCACCAAATCTCCATTTAAAGTTGTGAAGAACTTTGGGTAAGTTGTTGGTTTTTGAGTTTTATTATTATAGAAATGTTTATATGGATTATGTTAATATTTATGGTTTAATTTTCAATTTTAATGGTTGAAATGCATATTGGAAGTTTGAACCCTAATAGGAATACCTTAGCTTTAAAGTGATGTTTTGATGAATTTGATGCTTTTAATGATGTTTAGGATGTGTGAATAATAGGAATTTGAGGTTGAATG
>CANXYC010349255.1:0-14343 GCA_948193065.1 Aleurites moluccanus | reverse complement strand
AAACCTACTTTTTACCCACAACCAAAAATTGTTTTAAAAAAAAAAATTAGTGGCCAAAATTAAAAATCTTTTAAACTCTAAAATTGGTGCATTAATCCAACAACCCCCCCCCCCCCCCCCCCCCAAATAACTACAGAGAATTAAGGAAATGAAAATGCATTATTGAACACAATGAACATACCAATCAATCTCCCGTAAGTCTTCCCATCATTGCAATGAAATATAGCCTGAGAAACCCAAAAGAAATTTGCATCAAGAAACATGAATATCCTATTTCATAAAAAGCAAGAGAGAAAAAATGAAATATAAATAAAAGTTAACGGTGGGTTTAAGACTTCAGTATAAAAGAAATTCCAAACTGACCTTCTTGAATGATTTCATCCAAGCAACAGGCCAAGGTCCTAGTTAGCAATGTTCCAAATCAATATCATAATAGCATGGGAAGATAGCGTTAGAAATTCAGAAGATTCAAATATGAAAAGGATGCACGAATTGAAGTGCATATAATTGTCTTGGATCATCATTATCATTTAATATGAATCTTTGTCATTATTTAATTTCCACATGACTGATAGAAGTTCGAAATAAAGAGCACAGTCCATAGAAATTCATTCTGGAAAACTTGCAAGACTCCAGAACTAATTCTAAACCAGTGAGATGATCTAAAATGTCTCAAAATAGTCATTAAACAATAGGGCCTATCAAGAAGGGTTAAGCAATACAGATACAAAAAAATTGGACACTTGACATAATACGTGGATAAGGTATTAGCTACTATACTAGCACACAAGATGTTGGGGAAACATTCAATAAAAAACTATATTTTTGTATTTACAATGATATAATTATTTCAACATTACACTGCAGTCCATAATTTCAATAATTTATTGTCAAAACTCTAAAAATAAATTCATGTATTGTTTTTTGCTTGATGAATTTAATATCTGAAATTTTTATTTCAATCATTTTGTAGCTTAAACAAATGGAACTAAGGTTTTCTTTTTCTTTATTTCTAAATTTTTCTTCTTTTTTTTTATTTAATTATATATATATATCTTTCAAATTATATTTGAAACTCCATCTTACATTTTCAAAATTGGAACTTAACTTCTATGGTTTCCTAAAAGTTTTCTCAAAGTTTCCTTAGATTCTCCAAAATTTCAAAAAAATATATATAAAAATAATTGGAAAAATCTTTTTGAAGTTTCCTAGAGGTTCCCTGTTTTGCTTTCCTGAGTGTGTGCAATATGAGAATATTGACCTTTTAGAAGTTTCCAAGCTTCCTAGAGGAGGCAATCTCTCTTTTTAACAATTTGTGGACTCAAAAGCTAGTCATGGGTTATTTAGAACATGTGGCACTCCTTGCTTGTTCCTCGTTACATTTACAGCATGATGGTGTTGAACTGTAAACCACATATCTCTCATTACAAAGACTCCCAATCCTTGATGATATTACACAAGCCACCTTACAACAGTATTTCTTACCTTCAAGATCTTTTATCTTGGGGATCATTCATTTACTCAAGAACTTAACTAGACAAGCAATGCTTTCCTCATATTTACACCATGATAGTGTTAAATTGTAACCATATATCTCTCACTATAAATACTCACTTGCACCTCTCATTTATGGTCATTTGGCACATTCTGACTTGATACTTTCTCTCAATTCTTGTTTTAAAATATTCATATGAGAAATCCTTGCCAATATTACACAAGCCACCTTACAATAGTAATCTCTTACCTTCAAGATCTTTTATCTTCATTTACTCAAGATTCAAGAACTTAATTAGACAAGCAAAATTTTCCTCGCATTATTATCTAATTCTCCTCATTTAAACACTGGTTAATTTCACTCATCGTCCCTTAGCTAACACATATTATTGTCCTTAAATTAAATTTTGTAACAGTAAAATCCCTACCGTTATATCATTTGTCACCTAAAAGTCTCTCAGCCCATTTTCCGTCTAATTCCCTAACAGAAAGCTGAGGTGGACACCATGTAAGCAAATTTAATATTAAAATATGCCATATCAGCCCTAGAATGTTCCATCTCAATTTTTTTCCCATGGCTATTTCTCTCGTTTCTCTCTCTCATCTGCTTTTCTCTCTCATTTACTTCTCTCTTACTCAGCTTTTGCCTCTGTACTTCTGCTTCCATCATCTCTCTCATTTTACTAGTCATCTCTCAGGTAGCAAGTAAGACTGAAGTTGTTCTTTTTTGAAGACCCATATTGTTATTGTATATAAATAATTGACCGGAGAAGATGATAATGGTGGCGCTAAAAGACTGGCAAAGATCGGGTCTTTAGTGGCCACTTGGAACCAGCCACCACACTAAAAACCACCGCCACTGCTGCCACCATCATTCATTCAAGGCCCAAGATCATGAACCTCCTCCCCCGCTCGACAATCAAGAATCTCCAGGTCGCCATCGAGCCTAGCTAGTGATTGCTCCTCGCCGTCGCTCCTTGCTTTCGATCTCCTTCAACCAGGTGAGTTTTGGTTCCTTCGATTTTCATTTCCATTTTTTCTGTTTTTTTTATTTTTATTTTTATTTTCCAGTTTTTGGCTCGTTCAATTTCCAGTTCTACGACTATTTCAGATCAAAAATTGAGAGGAAATGCTATGGGTTGTTTCAATTCAACAGAAATCAACGCCAAATACGACATCCCTTGTGGCCAGCGACTCCGACGCCTTTATCAAAAGAAAAATATATGATCTTCCCATTTTTCCAATATCATTGAATAGCATAGCCCAAGAACAACAGAAATCGTCAACATCTTCCCAAAATGCAACAGTAGAAATTTGGATTTCTTTTGGTTAAGGGATGAATTTTTTCATCTGGATACAATGAAAATGGTTTTTGTCAGAAATCAACATGTCACACCTTTAAAACACATCTAAGCTAGACTAGAGAAGATTAATTGGTAGTGGTCAATTGAATTTGTTGAAAAATAGCCGTACAATTGTTGTTTTATAGCAGTATTTAGATCAATATACAACAATGGTGACGATCTGTAGCAAACAACAGAGACCCATGTAACAAACATAACCCAAAATCCAAAGCATTAAGCAAAAAACCCACAAAAGTTTAAAGAAGGAGATGAGCAAGAAGCTGAGTCACAGGTAGCGCCTTGGAAAGCAAGGACGAGCCACATGCAGGAGACAAATTTAAATAAAATGAAGAAAACAAATATCTACAGAAGATGAAAGACACGAGGCAAACAAGAGAGCAAATCATTGGACTCGCCAAAAAACACAGTACCCACTATTTAGAGATGTGATTTGCAGCGTCCATTTTTAAATCCATGAAAACTCCTTTGAGGAAGCTTCTTTGTATTTTTTATGAGCTTCTTTGTGATGATGGTAACATTGGCAGAAGCAGATGTTGATGAGAGAAAGAGAGAGAGAAAGACAAGTAGATGTTGATGAGAGAAAGAGAAGTAGATGTTGATGAGAGAAAGAGAGAGAACCTGTGAAAGAAAGGGAGAGAATGTGCATTACTCTATAACATGTCATTTTTATATTTAAAAAATGTTTATGTGGCATCCATGTGTGATTTCCATTAGTAAATCTAACGGAAAATAGGCTGAGAAAATTTTATATTACAAGTGATATAACGGTGAGGATTTTAATGTTACAAAGTTTAATTTAAGGACGATAATGCGCTTTAGTATATAGTTTAAGGACGATGGGTGAAATTAACCTCATTTGACACGGGACAACTCAGCTCCCCAAGATTGTGCACTTCTTTCATCATCAACATATCTTCCTTAGTCATTGCTTATATGCCACGCTGCCCCTCCCCCTCATTCAAAAGTTGTCGTCTACTAACTACTCTATTTAGGAGAACGAGAGCTCTAGTGCAACAGGAAGATTGCTCCTTTGTGACTTGGAAGATTGCAGATTCAAGTCATAAAAAATCTTAATTTGCTCAAGTAGGGGATCTTTGCATCACGGTGCTTTCACTTTTGACAATATCAAGACTAACAAAGGTCGAGGGATACGCTTTAAGATTTATTGATGTAGAAGAACTAGGTAAAACTTGATATTTTTAGAGATTAGAGTGAGGATTTCTAGAATTCAAGAAAATAAAGATAGGAAATGGGTCGTAGATATGATTTTTCTTCATAAAACCAAAGAAAAACTAAGCAAACAAAATAAAACTAAACTTGTTAGGACTCCATATTAAGATTCAAAATCAAGTAGGCTTTACTAAGAGCCAAGACACTGTAGCCACACTCACTGCAGCAATATTGGAAAATTACACAAATGCCCCTGAAAATACCAAGCTACTGTATTGCGAACACTAACCTAAACCTGCCAAATTCATATTCTAAATCCTAAATGGAGTTCCCTTGTTTTTTGAATAATTTTAAAGCGTTATTTTATCCCTCCACACACACCCTCCTCCATGAAAAAGTAAGGAAAAAGAAAAAGAACAGAAATGAAAGAAAGAAAACTATCTTGACTACAGGTGCTCGATTTTCTCTCTTTTTCAACCATTTGTGAAAGATGCAATTTGGTAGGAGAAAGCATGAGCCATCTCAAAATATATATGTTGAGTAAAGTTTTCACAAGTATTGACTGCAGCTATCAAATTCTCACAAATTTTTCAATCATTGCTAATGCTCATAAACCACATAAACTGTTCATAATTCTACATAACAGCTAGCACAGGAATCCAACTACCATAGACATAACAATACTAAACTAAGTTACCTCCACTGCTACGGCAATTATAAAATTCAGTTGATGTTTCACCATCTTCACAACATAACAATTTGGATGCATATTTCTTAGCTAACTCAGGATCCTCGTACTGGGTGCCAGCTATCTGCCATGCTCTTGATATAAGCCTACATCACATTTATCCTATCATATAAATGATTCTCATTTAAACCATTTCAAATATTGCAGTAAATTTATGATTCTTAGATTAGCAACAACAACCAACAGAGTTATATAGGAAACAGTCAAACTTGTAAGGTAGGAATAAGAAGCTTAGGCATTCAAAAATAAATAGAGCCTGATAAGCTTGACTGAAAAATAACCTAGGTTTTAGCAAGGCCAGCAATCTATGACGCCTATCTTCTGGGATGTCTTCAATTTTTTTCCTGAGAATCATGAACATATAAAATCAGATCAGATTCTTTAAAAAAAAAAAAAAAAAAAAAAAAAGAGGAAGATCAGACCAAACTTACTGGCATGTGCCATCTAATCAACAAATAAGTTTTTATTCCTCGAAAAAGATATCTGCCCTCTTGAACAAATATTAACCAAAAGATACAAGCAATGTCCATCTTTCTTTGTTTCTCAACATACATATCAGTAGCATATAATACTATTCAATCAGAATCAAAAGGTCGGCAATAAAGATGCACATATGGCCCCTAATGAAGAAAGACAATACGGCCCTCCACTAGAAACAAGTATATGCAATGCAACAGTGAGGAGAACATGATAGACAATATGCACCTCTTCTCCAATAGACAAGCCAAAATACTGTTCTTCCAATTGAACTGAGGTCAACAAGAAAATCTTATTTTCATAATTTGTACACAGTCAAACATATTTCAAGAATGACAGCAAGAATTAATAAGGACTTCTAATTTCCAGAACTGGGTTGCTACGCCCATATTCAGAATTACAAATGTTTGTAATGCTCATGAAAATGCATTAAGAATGAAGAAAGAGTTGAAATTCCTATATTTGAAACCAATATAATGAATATCCAAAAATAAATAAATAAAACTCACAAAGGAATACAAGTGTATATTACACAAACATTTTCAAAGCAAAGTGAAAAATTAATCATCTACGAAGAAACTAAAAGTCATAAGACTACATTTAGGATAAAAGGATTTGACCCACCAAAATTCAATTAGTTGTTTGGAAGAATCTTAAATATATGATTATAAATCAATTTGAAGCCAAATCTATAAATGGATATCATGCCAAAAAAAAGATAATAATAACCATGCAGCAAAAAAAAAAAATGGTGATACCCACCAAAGATAGGCAGCTGGATTATAAGAAGAAGGGTCTAGAGGAATCAGTTCTTTTGGAGGATCAAGATATGTGACCACATCTTCCTCATCCAAGTATGCCTTTTTCCCATTTTGTAGAATCTCAAACGGTTTCTCATCCCAGGGCGACAAGTGTATAGCTCTGATTGCACCGCAAGTAAAATGTACCAATCTCCGAGTTCGACCATTCCATTTCTCGTCTCCTATACCTGCGACAGCCACAACACGATTAAAGTTTAAACAGTGTTTTTTTTTTTTCAATTTCTAAATTTGAAAAGGAAATGAAATGAGAAATACGCAGATTTTGTTGTTGGAGAGAGATTGTTGGAGGTGAAAAGTAGGGAAGACGACTGTGAAGCAGATGTTGGTCACAGTATGTTGCTCTCATGTTTCTAAGAGCTTGATGAATTTCTCTGCCAATGGGCTACAAATTTGGAGTTGGGTCTTGGGAGGGTTTAGATATTTTCATTTTTTGAGTGCTGAATTTATTATATATCTATAGGAGATAATTCCAACAAGGGTACTAACAACGCATATTACCATCCTTTAATTTTAAAACATAATATAAATATTCTTAAATTTTTAACTTTCTTTCATCTATAATTCTTGAAGAGTCCTAAATTTTCTTTATTTCTATTTATACTCTTAATTTTTTTTTTTTTTAAATCCAAAAAATACACCTATTCTAATCATTAGGCTTTGATATTATTTAAGGTGAGTCTGCTCCCTTTTTAATATTAACTATCTAGAGGCAAAATACGAAGAGTTACTTTTAAAAATCTTCAAAATATATTTCTTTTATTTCTGATTTCTTTCAATTTCTCGTATTCGATATAATAGCGAGAGCTAGTAATAAAATCCAAAAAGCCTTTGTTCTGGATAAAGAATTCTTCAAATTCACTATATTTAAAAGTCAACTCTTTTAAATTTTTATACAGTTTGTTTAAAAAATGTATTCAAAGAGTCTAAATGATCTATAACATAATTTAATAATCTTATTATTGGATCCTTGCTTGTACCGTAGTTTAGGTGATGGCAATCAAAATAAGAGCAACCTGAAAGATTACTGGTCATCCAGCAAATATGCAAAAGCACCAAGCCTTTTTAGATAATGAAAGTTATAAAACTCAGATTCTTAGTTAAAAAATTCTTAAGTTCAACTTTTTCTCTATTAGGTCTCTTAAGTCTTTCGATTTTTTCTAAAACAATGTTTAAATCTCTTATTTTTTGTTCATATAGAGCAAAGAAAGGATCCTGCAGTCTAAGACTAGCATTCAACTCTTCCCTCCTAATTTGAGTTAAAACTAGATCTTTACGCCAAATTTGATTAGTATAATGTTTGGAAGACATAAAAGTTTAAATAACAAACATTTATAAATATATATACCTTCGTAGACTAGGTTCACTAAGCTTCTGCAACTGCTTCAACTCTCCTTCCAAGCTCGTCACCATCAATATTTGCTAAGAGGTGTGAAGAATATGACTTACTACCCTTACTTTCTCTTGGTTGGGTCTTACTGCAACATTTCCGGATTTCAGACCGTTTTGGAGGATTAAAGATATATAGAAACTAAACTTATCAATAGATAAAGCATTGAACCCAAAACTTTTCATATAAGAAACTTTGTATTAAGTTTACCTCCCCCCTCTTCAACAAGCTGAAGAGCTATAAATATAAAAATTTATAAAATTGGTGTCTATTATATCGTTTGCTAGCTCAAAATGAAGCATAAGGATACATCGACAAGTGGTATAGACAAATGGACACCTGTTATAAATTAATAGACAGTTGATATCATTTTTAGCTTTAACAGACAGTAATTAAAATAAGACGGACAATTGGTACCTCTAGTATCGTTTTTCAACTATAAAAGTACAATAATTAAATAAAGACAAAGACTATTTTATTTTAACAGCTAAGTAGTCCTGTTGCAATTAAGTTCTCTTCCTTGGAACCACAAACTTTAAAGCACCTTTGGCTAACAATGCTTTAATATTTGTAGTTGCTTTGGAAAAGTAATTCCTCATATTATACGCTGAGGCTGACATCATGGATGATATTTTTGTCATTCCATTTATGAGTTGTTGACTCGAATGTCCATGCTTTCTCTTGGTTCTGTATAATCCCTAGCCATCTTCTTTGCAACTCGTTGCTCTCTAAACTGAGCAACCCTTTTCCTACCTTCATTGTTTCAGAGTGAAAATCCAAACTTGGGCCTAAATGCACTAGTTTCAGAAACAACTATTGTGCTTCTTTTCATCCTCTTATCATTACTAAGATTCTAACAATTGGAGTATATTGGGACCAGATAGTAACAAAAAATTTACAATCTCTGAAAATGACATAATTGCTTGCATAGATGGCCTTCTTCAGGCTATCTTTAAAAATTTATATTTTCACATCTTGGGTAATAATCTTATTTTCTTTATACATATCAAAATAAAAATTTAAGTTCTGATTATTAATCTAATATGGTTCCACAAATTGTTTAGCCATAACAGGACAAAAATCCCATATTTGATAAAGACTTTTAACCGTTTCATCCTTACCACAATCCATAATTGTGCTAATGAGATAACTCGTAATTATTCTTGAATCTAAACTCAAGAACTTCATTGATTCCTGCATAATAACTGGAAGTGATTTATATATATCATTATCGTCTCGATTGATTTTGATAATTTCTGTTAATCTCGCGTCTATGTACTGTAGACTATTTTTCGCCATTTTTAAGGGAATTCTCAGTTATGGGCCTCCATTTCCTTGCCAATTAATGTATAGATGTAACATAAAATATTCTTTGAGGGAATGATCTATCAAGTCCATTCTTTTGATATTTCTGGTGTATGTCACTTTTGGTGTAATGTATAAACTTATTTTATCAAGAAGTTTTTCTCTCTCAATTATTAATTGAAGGAAATCTTTTTCATCCTTTTTGCAGATTTCAAGTTGTCTCTCTAAATGAGAAATATATGAAATAACTTTATCTACAAAGTATTGTAATTGTTGAAAGTTTCCTTTTGCTAATCCTCCCTGCAAACCAGAACAAATTATAAATTCGTCTTTTGAAAGACCAAAATCGTACTTTATGAAGTACCAAGCATTTTCATCCTTACAGTGTTTGAAACTTTAGGGTAATCTTCCCTCATGATTTTCATGATTTTCTCATGAATATCATCATATTCACTTTCAGAATCTTTCATTGTGATTTTCTTAGGAGATTGTTGAACTTCCTATACCATGACTTAACTTGTCATTAGGATCGTGATTAAAAATATCACCAGAGTTTTTGCAACTCTCATTCCTTAAGGGAGTTTGATTTGGAACTTTTAAAAGTTCACTGGTGCTTTCATTGGCCTATTAATTTAGAATCGATGATAATTCACCGGCACATTCAGAAGCCTGTTGGTTTAGAACTTGAGGTTTCTTGGCTCTTCCATTGATCTTTTAGTTTGGAGTCCTTACAGATTCACCGGTATTTCAACCAGCCTCTTTTGAGCCATCATGGCTACCCTTCTGTGAAGAAGTTGCTAAATCTTCTTCACCTTTTTGATGAAATTCTTCTCTGAATCTTTTTACTTGTTCAGGTGTAAGACCAAGCTTTTTAGATGTCTTTTCATAAAAATCTTTAGAGTCACATGCTTTTGGCACTAGAGATTTTTTCACTTCGTTTTTGCGAACTAAGGATTTTTATTCCTTTAACATTTCATTAGTCTTTTTTGGACTAACCAGTTCTTTCAAACTCGTTGGCTTCTTTTTATGACATTCTGAGGAGATATGCCCTTGAGATTTGTATAGCCAACATATAACATCTTTCGTCCTTATAGACTTTCTTTTCGTCCTTATAGACTTTCTTTTCGTCCCATAGGAACCAAAGCCATCACTTTTGGAGTCTTTACTCCCCTTCTCACCTTTCCTCGCACATTGTTTTTGGGTATGACCCTTCTTATTACAGATCCAACATAGCTTGTTTTTGGTAGTAGGATCCATCTGCAATATCAAACAATCACGAGATAAAGAGTCAGCTACTACATTTTTATCAAATAAAATATATTCAATATCAAATTTGTAGTAACTAAAACATTCTTGCAATTTTAAAAGTCTAGTTTGCCTAATCTCTTTAAGATTCATATTCATAAATCCTTTCACATAGGTTGAATTTGTTCTAATTACAAACCTTTTTAGAGCAAGAAAGATATAAAAAGCTTTTATATCATTTTCTACAACCATAACTTCCTTTTCATGAATTGGATAATTAATTTCGGCTCTTTTAAAGGTTCTAGACTAATATTTATAGATTTATTATGGTTTTCTACCTTTGATTTTTAATACTTCTCCCCATGACTTTTCTAAAGTATCTGCCTCTAAGACTAACTCATCTACATTTAAAGGTAAATTTAAACAAGGTAAATTTTTCATTTTTTCATTTACTTAGATGACAACCTAAGTTCCTCATCATCCCAAAACCAAGGATGTTTATCTAATGTTTTCTTAACAATTCTTCCTAGGTATTTGGAAAAGTTTTTTACAAACTGCCTCGCATATTTAAAAAGTCCACAAAAACATTGTACATGCTTCCTATCCTCTAGTTTGTCAAGAAAATTAACAAGTTTTTCAGAAATATGGGTTTGTAACCTAATGTTACCTTTTTCAATTTTTGTTCCTAAAAACTTTACTTTTTTCGTAAATCATTCTATCTTTCTTTATGATAAAATCATACCTTCACGTTTGAATACATCAATCACTTGATCAAGGTGACTCGTGTGTTCTTTTTCATTATTATTGAAAACTAACACATCGTCTATATAGACCACACAAATTTTTTTCAACGTTTTAAAGGCATTGTCGATTTTATATTGAAAAATATCTGGATTGTGTTTCAGATTGAATGACATTACTAGCCATTCATACATCCCTTATGGAGCGTTAAAAGCTGTTAGGGCTATTGATTCTTCTTCCAATTTTACCTGTCAATATCCATTTTTAAGGTTAAATTTAAAAAAGATAGAAGGCTATTTAAGACTTACCCTATCTATGATATCTCTTGCTGTTGGGATCTTATAGCTAACATATTTTATGGCTTTATTTACCTGGCGATAGTCTATAACTATTCGTGTTTTTACTCACACATGCTCTGCATGATTAATTACCATAAAGGCTGGGCTAGAATGTAAACTGTTACTATCCCTAATCAATCTTTTCTCGAGCAACTCAAGAATCTGTTTATCAAATTCCTCTATCATAGTTTTGATGATAGTGCTAGGATTTTTCAATTCTAATTTTATTATGATATTATTTAGAACTCATAATTTTAGCATATTATCACTAAAATTATCAGCTAACTTGAGAAGAGACTTATCCCACTTAATTCCTTTAAATTGAGACTGTGCAATAGATTTTTCTATTACATCTTGTGCTTTGAAGCACAATTCTTCATACTATGAGGTACCATGTGACTCCTGATCAAAACCAAATAGATAATCTATCCTAGTTTCACCACGATGGTTTTATACTCTGAATGTTGGTTCACAAGGCATAGATCCACACAACTCTGAAATCTTAATTAGATAAAAATAAAATTTTAACTTATTTTTTGGATTTTTCAGAGATGTGGTTTTTACACCTCCTAATGAGATGTAGCTATCGCCCTGCACAAAAGGTCTATTTTTCTTTTTTCCTTTTAGGAAAGCGTTTCCTAAAATGATATATGTATCAAGAATAGAGAATGCAAGGACCTTATCAATAGTAAATCTTTGTCTACTTATGATAACAAGAACATTGTGTGCATAATAAATCACTAAGCTCACTTCTCCATCTGCCATACGTAATACTATAGGTTGGGTCAATGAATTCCACCATTCATCAGGGAGTACATTTGGTTTAGCACTACTGATCGTTACACCTGTGTCAACTAACGCATCCAAAGAATAGTCATAATAACCAGAAAATTTAAATATTAAAGCAATATATGTGCTCAACCCTGATTCTTCTTTACTGAATATCTTTGTTGATGCCATAGTAGTTGGACTTACCATCTTTCATATTTTTTTAAAGGGTATGGAACATTGTTGGGAAATTTTTTGGATTTCTCTGACAACCTCAGGAACAAAAGTTAAATTCTTAATTACTCTTATACTTTCCTAACTCTCCTCATCCTTATAGACAGGTAGGCTAAAGGTTTTATAACCTATAATTTTTCTACCTTCTAAATATGATTGTGCCTCCTCTTCTTGGTTTGGATTTCTAGTAACTTCTTCCCTAATTACTGATGAAGTTATGCTTCTAGGTAATTGAGGAGTTACTGACATTGATCTCTTAGAAGGATCAGAGATCCTAAGACTTCTCATAGGGTCTTCTAGGTATAAGATAATGTTTCTACCTTTCTATATGATTTTGGGAAAATCCTATCGACCTTAAGGTCTCAGCTGGTTCTTACAAGACCTAACTCTTAGGCTAAGATAACTCTAAATGATTAATTTCTTTTCTATGGAACTGCTTATAGTTATCTGAACATTCATCGAATAACTTTGTAGTTTTAGAGATATTCTTCACTCTAGGATTTGTTGTATTGATCAATCTGAAAACTATTCTAGTGTGATACACTAAATATTTAGCCTAAAAATTCATTCTATTCATATTCATATATTTAATTCTTAATGACAATGAATTACCCAAACACTTATCACTCAATGACATCATATAGTTGGGATAAGTTTGAAACCAAATTGGACCATTGGCTAGGTTAGTTTGGACACTTGATATCAACTGATCTTAAAATAAGTTCCATCTTTTATGTAACACAACTGCTATCACAAGACTATCTGCTGACAGATTGAATAGTGGTATAAGTCCTACTTGGGCTAGACCAATATGGATATATTGGTATGCACTCTTAGATTTATTTACCATGTTTCTTATTTTTTATATATTAATTAAGGGTATCTCCAACGTTTCTAGCTCTGTACTAGAAACCTGAGCCGTTGATTCTGATTGAGAGATATTCACTATATATTTAAAACTAAACTTGGATTTGCTATAAATAGTGTTGATGTTTACCTTTGGGAGTTTCCATTCTAAGCAGCTTCTAGACGGATCGTCATACTGGAAAGATTCTTTCTGTACCCGAGAAGTATTTAAGGGAATCATCTCTTCATCCATGGGTCCTTCTATTGCATTCATCATGAATAACCGAGTTGTCCAAAGATCAAATTTATTTATATCAATTTCATATTCAAAAACTACGTAAACTGAATCTATTTCAAAATCTATATTAGAATACTCATCTTCTTCTATTGGCTCATAGACTAGATTCTCATCTTCGAAGAAAATTCTTCTAAGATTTTCTTTTCACTTGTTCTTTTTATGGACAAGCATTTGCTTTATGGTATTTTGATCCACAAATCCAACAATAGGAACAACTACTAAGAGATTTTCCTTGTGGATACTTAGGGGCTGTACCATATTGTTTGTCACACCCCAACTCCAGTGGTGCGGCGGTCCTAGGGCAAGGATAGGCTTAAGGCCACCATAAACCCGTAGAACTCCCACATTATGAATCTTACATACAATTATATTATTAATTCAAATCATACTATGACTTATCAAAATCCATTTAAGCATAAATTGTTTCTTTACTATATCATTCCATATCTTTCTCTTGTTCCTTAATGATCTAAAGTAGACATCTCTCATCAAAGAGGAACAGGAGTATCCAAAGGATAACATTCATACATCAATATTCTATCGTTCTCAAAAGACTAACTACAAAGCTCTAGAAAGTACTCTAATACATATGATATCACAATACCATTAATAATTATACAAAGTATCTCAAAATAATAATTACAATAAAGTTTCTTCGAGAACATAAGTCAAGAAGCTTGATCTTCTCTGCTAGCTCCCTCACGAGCTAAACTATCACCTGAAATCCACAGAAGAGGAGTGAGCCTTCAACTCAGTAAGATATGAAAATGAAGTAGAAAAGAGTGCATATGCATACTTATATCGATGCAAAGTTTAGGGGACACATTTCTTTCAAGAACATATTCAAAATCAGGATATAGTTAAGTTTTCAAGGAAACATAAGTGCTCACAATCAAATAGCACTATCAAATATCATAGCAGAACTACAGAATGATCGATAGCCATGCTACCTCTCATTACAGAGCGCATCAGTAGACCTTGCTACCTTATCGCAAACGCATGCTTGGCCAGGCATACGCCTAGAGCTCCTGGTCCCCTCTAGGTGGAACACTGGTACAGAACCCTACCAGCTGAGTTCCCAAAGTGCACAATGGACCAATGAATTTA
>CANXYC010349245.1:0-11053 GCA_948193065.1 Aleurites moluccanus | reverse complement strand
GGAATTGCTATATGATTTGTGATGTATGAAACCATTATATGAGTTAATATAGATTATGCATTTTGAGTTGACATAAGTATAAACTGATGTGAGTTATGGATTGGAGGTTGAATTGGGTTTTGATATTGATATTAGAAGTGTTTTGTTATGTTTTCTAATTGGGCAATGTTAATATTACAGAGGAGACTCTGTCCGATTTTCTGTAAAACTCAAAGTGTTAAAAAAAAATATGTCATAAAAATGATTAAATGAAATGAAAGCATGTAACTTGGGTTCTTCGTGGTACTGGTTATGTGAAGTATTCCCGTGCCCTAGGACTGTCACAGCCCTATAGTGTGGGATGTGACAAAGATAATCAATAGATCATGGCTATGCAAGAAGATTTAAATCAATTTGAAAGAATTAAAGTATGGACATTAGTTCCTAGATCACAAGATCATCCGGTTATCGGAACAAAATGGGTTTTCTTAGACAAATTGGATGAATCCAGAATTATGGTAAGAAATAAAGCAAGATTGTTGCTCAAGGGTATTCACATGAAGAAAGTATTGATTTTGATGAAACTTATACTCCCGTAGCTAGATTAAAAGCAATTAGAATGTTACATGCTTATGCATGCTATAAGAATTTCAAACTTTTCAAATGGATGTTAAGAGTGCTTCTCTAAATGGTTTTGTTCAAGAAGAAATTGATGTTGAACAACCTCTTTGTTTTGAGAATGAAAAATCTCCAAATCATTTGTTTAAACTTTCAAAAGCTTTATATGATTTGAAACAAACTTCAAGAGCTTGGTATGAGAGATTGAGTAACTTTCTTTTTGAAAATGATTTTTCTAAAGGAAAAGATGACACAACTCTTTTCATAAAGCATGATAAGAAAAACACTTTAATTGTTCAAATTTATGTTGATGATATCATATTTGGTGCTACTAATGAATTGTTTTATAAGAATCTTTCTAAGTCTATACAAAGTGAATTTGAAATGAATATGATGAGAGAGCTAAATTTATTTTTGGGACTCTAAATCAAGCAACTAGAGGAGGGAACCTTAATAAATCAATCCAAATATACAAATGAATTACTCAAAAGATTTGGAATGGATAACACCAAACCTTATCCTATTTCCATAGTGCATCTATAAATTTGGAAGTTGATGAGAAAGGTAAATCTATTGACTCAAAGCTTTATAAAAGCATGATAAGATCTTTATTTTATTTAACAGCTTCTAGACCTAACATTCTATTTAGTGTTTGCATGTGTGCATATTTTCAATCTAATCCAAAGGAATCACATATCACCAAAGTCAAAAGAATCATGAGATACCTTATGAATACTAAACTTAGGTTAATGAACACCAAACTTAGAATTATGGTATCATAAAGGTTCTTCATTTTATTTTGTACGGCCACTCCGATGTTGATTATGGAGGATGTAGGATTGATAGAAAAAGCACTAATGGCACTTGTAAATTTTTGGGTGATATGTTAGTTTCATGGTTTTCTAAAAAGTAAAACTTAGTTGCACTATCAACCACAGAAGCCAAGTATGTAGCAACCGTAAGTTATTGCGCTCAAATTCTATGGATGAGAAATCAACTTGAAGATTTTGGACATTCTTTTAATTGTATTTCAATAAAATGTGATGACACAAATGCTATAAATCTTTCCAAAAATCCAATTCATCACGCTCACTAAACATATAAATATTAGACATCATTTCCTTAGAAATCATGTTCTCAAAGGACACATAAACATTGAATTTGTGAACAACAAGCATCAATTGGTTGATATCTTTACCAAGCCATTGGAGAAGGAAACTTCTACTTCATTAGAAGAGAATTGGGTATGATTGATTCCACATAGATATAATCTTTTCATATTCCATGGTTCAAATCATTGTTTGGTATGTATAATTGGTATAACTTGATGATTTGTAATGTTTTTAATTGATATTCAAGTGATTATACAATTTTTGTATGTTTTAATTGAGAATAAATTGATTGAATTTTTACATTCTAATTTAAATTTTCTTAAATAAATCCTAGAAATCCAATTTTTCTCCATCTCTTCATTCAATAAACTAAGAATATGGGTCACAAAGGGAAAGGAAAAGAAACAGATATGAGAGTTGCATCCCCAACCAAGAAATGAGTTGGTAAAGTTATCCTATGGTTGTCCTTCACCATTGCAGACCTCAAAGATAAATTTTTAGCTCTTTGAGACAGAGGAACTCTTATAAGTGGTTGTCCATTAAACTTTGTTGATTTGAGTGATATTATTTCTAAATATTATATAGACTTCTTTGGAGATGAATATTTTTCATATTATCACTCAAGTTTGGATTTAGAATTGGCGTATGAATTTTTCACCACCTTAAATGTCAGTGTTTTGAGAGAAATGACGTTTTTCCTTAGAAAAATGAAAAGGACATTGAAATCTAATCAACTTAGACCCATTTTTAAAATTAATGCTAGGGGGCATACTAGAATACCTGATAATTGGGATCCTTCTCCAATATGGGAAGAATTGACTGGTACTGAAAAATATAACCCAAGGTTTGCAAAGGCCTCAAATTTATATGACCGAGCCCTTAGAGTTTTTCATTAGTTTCTTACCTATTCTATTTTTTCTAAGGGTGATAGCAATGAAAATATCAGTTGCAATGAGCTTTTGCTCTTTCATGCTTGAAGAATGGGAAAGATTTTGATGTTGCTAGATGGTTTGTGGATGCCTTTAAAGATATGAGTACTAAATTGAATGGCAAACTGTTATTGGGAATATATGTAAGTGGAATTTTTGTTCATTTTGGACTTCCACACAATCATGAATACAGAGTTAAGCTTATCCCTAAACACTATTTGGGCATGTCTACTTTTCGCAATATGGGGATTGTTAAGCCAACCAAGGATTCATGGATTTTAGTTCAAGAGTCAAAAGAATCTGAAAATGGTAGAATTGATGACATGGTTGAGGGTCATACCCCTCATCATCAAAATAGAAAAGGAGTTTCTTCTACCTCTAAATCTAGCTCACAACCATCTCTCTCAAATGAATTTTTTTAGTTTTAGGTTTTGGAGCAACTTGCTAGACTTAATTCTCGCTTTGATACTTGGAGACCTTTGTGAAAGCTAAATTGGATGCTATTGAAATATGATTTGAAGGACTACATTGCTTTATCATAAAGGGATGTATCTTTTGGAGCCACTGCTATTGAAATGATTAATGATCTGATTCCACCTAAACCAACATTTTAACCATTTTTTATCCATTTTTGAGCTTTAGCTTTTTACTTTATTTTATATGCTTTATATTTTTGCATTTTGGTACATTATGTACATTATAGTTCTACTTGGTACATTTTTCTTTAGTTGTTTTTTTTTTTAATTCTAGCTATATTGTTATGGATATTATTATGGATGATAGTTTAGATCCTTGGTTGATCCTCTAGTCTACTTTATTCTATATTACTCCATATTGAAGCTAATCCTTAAATGTTTGTAGATGTTGCATATCTCTTGTTCATTCTATCTTTTTGATTAATTGATAAAAGGGAAAGATATATCGATGTAATAGATTTTATATGTCTATGGATTGAGTTTGCTTTATATGTTCAATTCAGGAGGAGCCTGATCATTGATAATCATAGCAGTTAAGCAGGGGGAGCCTGAGATGTTATGAGATTGAATAGTGATGTTATGCTGAACTTTGATTATATTGAATGTTAAATGTTGTTGCTATATGATTTAAACAGTATTAAATGTTTTAGATTAAACATGTTTTATCATCATTAAAAAGGGGGAGATTATTGACTCTTTGATGATTTTGATAATGATTACAAACCTTTGATATATTATGAGTTTAATGATATTTACAAACCTATGATGTTTATAAATTCTTTATATATTATGAGTTGCTTTGATAATTCTTAAGAACACTTAGATATAACTGTGTATTTCTTAGTTTTATTTGAAAATAGAGTGTAATTGTCACGTCCTGATATCAGAACATGACGATCCTAGGATGCAGGACATGCTAGAGGCGACCGACACCCGTAGAATCCAGTATCACATACTATTATCATATACTATCTCATACTTAAATCATTTACTTAATTAATATTCTATTCTAGCATTTTGTAATATGTCTATAATTCATTCTGCAATTGGTTGTCATCACCATTATCTCATGCCATAACATTAATTAAACTCCATATTATGCTATATATACATAACTACAGTATAACTATGCCATTATACACACCATGGAGCAATCTAAAATATTTACAATAATTTGGTGTTAAAATAATTACACTGCTAATATAGACACTGCAGAATTCCTCGAAAAATAACAGTCGGGAATCTGCCTTATATTCTACACCTGAAAAAGGAAAACAAATGAAGGAGTGAGTATAAAATATTTAGTGAATCTAATATGCATTGACCAAAAGAAATGGCTAGGTTATCAATAAACAATAGGTAGATAATCAATAAATATTAATCTGCATACTGATAACAGAATGAGAAATCAGAATACAGTAAAGGACTATAGAATCAATGAACACGTCAAAGAAGCTCATGTCATATAGATAAGACAGATGATGAGCCATGAAAATCATATATCATATATCAATCACATATCAATAAACATAAAACTGATCAAGTATTATGGCTAGGACAATTAACCCTTCCCAGCTAAGGCATCCAGTATACAATGTGCACATCACCGACGGTATTTACCCGCTACCCCGTCGGTGAGGAAGCTCTGTCAAATCACATTAGAACCAATATAGATATGGAAGTAAGTCAAAGGACATCAATATATATCAATTGTCTCATCAATAATCAATAGCTCGTGAAATAATCAAATGACACTGCAAATAAGCAATGGATGATGTAACACTTCAGTTAAAGCTTAGAACCTGAACCATAAAGGGTAAACCTAGAAGGTTCTTCCTTTGTTTGAAAGTTATGTATTATTGTATGTTTATATTTGAATTGAATGTATATGCATGTTTTAGGAAGTATTATACGTGCAAAAGTGGTTTAAATTGGGAAATGGTTGTTAGGAAGAAATCGGGAAAAATTGAATTTTTGGTGAACTGGAGGCAAAATGGTCATTTCACACTCTTCGAGTTTTATCAAAATTAACATGATATTTGAAGGTATAAAAGAATATTAGGACATTAAAATGATGATATTATATTTATTTGAAGATTTATTGAGAATTAAACCCGGTAGAAGATAAGTCCAAGCAAAGCTACTCGGATAAGGATCAAATGTGAACCAAGGGCAATTTAGTCTTTTCCTTTGAAATATGGACTTATATGGAGTATCCAAGATTATGGAATCATTTTAGGCTTACCTAAATCAAACCATTAGATGAAATGATGAAGAAATGGATGGTTAGACGGCTAGGTTTCACCATTTTTATCATAAGCTCAATGTATAAGATCATACTATTGATATTTAGTTGATTTTTCCCACCTCCATCTTTTTCTTTAGCCATTTCCCATTTAAAATTTTCTCTTTCCTCTTCCTTAAGTTTCGGCTACCATTGTCCATTGCCAAAGCTTGTAGTTTTCTTTCATTTCTTGATATAAACTAGTTAATTCCATCATCCTAAACACAAATATAGCTTTAGATTCTAAGGAAAAACAAGAAAAAGCAAAGAATCAAAGCTTTGAAGTTTTTGAAGAACTTTTGGCAAGTAAGTGATTTTAACATTCTTTTGGTTTAATTAGGTTCTTAAGATGTTCTTTGATGTTATTTAGTAGCAAAAATGAGTTTTGGCTGGAAGAAGAATCAAAAGTTGGAATGAAACCCTAATAGGAAGAAATATGAATCAAAGTATGATTTTGATGGATTGTTTTATTCAAATGAGTTGTATTTGATATATTTGATATGAATTAGTAGTTGAATGATGGAAACAAATCCATTTGGTTGGTTTTTCACTTTGGCCAAATGTGAGGTGCTTGAATAATGGATTTGTACTTTGGTATTTAATATGTTTAAAGGCTTAAATGATGTGTATTTGATGTGTTTAACATGAATTAATGGTCATTTGATGGAAAGAAAATCATTTGGAAGAAGTTTCATTTTGGACAAAATTGATGATGATGTTTAATGATTTGATACTTTGATGTTTATAGGTTTGAATGACTAAATGTTATGTAATTGGTGCATATTTATGTTGTATGTTTGATTGGTGTTGAAAAATGGATGAATGGAATGATTTTTATTTTGATGGAACCATATGGACTTTGTTAGTTTAATGTGTTAGGCTAATGCAATTGAGAAAGTAAGGTTTGAATATAGTTTAATGGTGTAAATGATGTAAATGTATAAGTTCAAAAATGGAAATGTTGATTGATATAAGTGCTTGGAAAGCATATTTGGAAATTGGTGTATGTTTGATATGATAAGATGAATAAAGTATTTATAAGTTCTTAATTTGGCATTATAGTGATGAACATGTGAAATATGAATGAAATGTGGTGATAGAATTGTATTTGATTCATAACGGAATAGAAAGTGTCAATTATGTAATATAGGGTCTTTGGTGTATAGCATATATGCTTTATGTATGTTGATGTACTTTGATATGTGTTTTGATGTGGAATGTATCGAGTATGAGTCTTACCGGAGTGATTTGATTTATATAGGGGAAACTTGCCCATCTAGGGCCACTGATGGCGAGTCACGAGCTGACTAGACCTGTTGAGGAATATTGGGAATTTTGTCTGAGGTGAGTCTATATATATGATTCATGCATTATTCATTCATAAGTCATGCATTTATGCATATGAAATGATATCCTTTCTTGAAAACCATTAATGATCCATTTTTGGGGAGTTTTGCTAAAACGACCTAAAACAGAGCTGCCGAAATGTTTGAAACCGACCTAAACTTTGATTCTGTATAAAATTTATTCTGGAAGGCTTTTTGATGTCAAATAAAGCCTAATTGCTTATTATATACATATATTTATCAGTTGTTTTCTATAGAAATATTGATTTCAAAGAAAACCAGAAAGTGCCTGAAAAATAAGAAACGAACCCGTAATTTAGGGGTGTCAGTTGCGCTGGCGCAACTGGGCCCCGGAGACTTAAATTTTCATATAGAGCCATATTTCTCCTTTGATCTTTGTGATATTATTTAACACCATTAAAGTCATATTTGAGACTTAATATTGATATATTCATACTATATGAGACATTTGCATATAATATTATAACAGGACTACTTCGATGGTGTAGTGAGTAAATCCATCGCTGTGTACACAAATATATGTATATATGCTTTGACCTTTGCTAGAGAGGGTGAAATTCTCTATGCCATGGTGTGATTGGATGGAAATGGTGTGATTGGATGGAAATGTGAAGGAAGAGAAGTGAAGTAAAAGTATACTATTATATTATGATATGTTACAGATAACTCATTCCTATTATATTATATGCATTATGGTTCATGATATGTATTTCACCATTCCATTATCAGTATTTATTATTTACATATCATTAATGGATAGATTTGGCTTTTCATGAATAATATTGCATATTCATATATTTAGATTCACTGAGTATAATCTTATACTCACCCCAAAGTTATTTAATGTTTTCAGGACCTCGGTGAGGCAGACATCCATTGGCTACATTATCTTTAGCCTTGGATTACAGATGTATGTATTAAGATTACTCCAGTGTATAGAGGTTCCTTGGCATAATGTATATATGGCTTGGTTTGGCTAAGAGTTTAATGTTTAATATTATCAAAATGTTAATCAGGTTTGTTATGAGAAAGTAAATGATGTATATATATATGATATGAGATATGAATGTAAATATTGAAGTGTTAATTGAGTTGTGATTGATTAATGGAGGCTATAAGGGTATGTATATTTATTTGGAAGTGTAAATTTTAGATTCTTACAGAAAGCCTGAGTCAGAGTATAGAGGAAACTCTGTTAGTTTTTCTGCAAGAGATTTTATGATATTTAGAAAAAAAAAATTTACTACCTAAAATGTATCATATGTTTAAGGAATGATTGTTAATGATATGATTAGTTTGTAAAAGTAAAGTTAAGGTAAAAGCATGGGTTCTTCGAGCTACTGGTTGCTTTGGCATTTCCCGTACCCTAGGACCGTCATAGTCTAAAGTTAGGCTGTGACAATATCCAACCGAATCAAAGTTTGATTCAAAGTAAGAACTTGACGACAAGCAATCCTCTTCGAGCATCGATATTTTTTGGCATCCATAAGATGAACGAAGCATGAGGGCGATTTCTGAGCCTTGGTGTGTCCAGTGTTAGCCCCTTAGGTTTGATGTTAATTTTGATGATAACAGAACGTGTTGATTGTGTTAAGTATGCTAACAAATTTGTTTAAGTTTATCAAGGCATGAGAAATAATAACCATAGATTATTCATAGGTTTAACATAGTTTGAAAGCGTGCATGCTAAGGGGGAGCATATTTGAGAAATGAATTCAAATTGCAGGTTGCAAGAAAGTAGTAGTCGCTACTAAGAATGTAGCACCTGCTACCAAGTAAGTCGCAGCTGCTACACAGTATTCACGACCGTGAATTTTAAATCTAAAAGGTCCAGAAGCTTAGGGGTCAGAGTGAGCAAAAGAGTAGTACCCACTATTAAGTAAATAGCAGTCGTTACCTGTTATTCATAGCCACTATATTTAATCTAGAAGATCCAGTAGCTTGAGTCTGAAAGTGTAACCCCCGCTACTACGAATGTAGCGCCTTCTACTTAAATAAGTACCCCCCGCTACTTTTGTATAGTGCCCGCTACTCTAAAAAATCAAACAAAAAAATTAGCCATTGGAAAAGCTATCAAAAGGTATTTAAGAGGCACAATGACTATATTTCATCCAAGGCTATAATTATGAGTTGGTTGAAAGCTTAAAACTAAGAGAATAACTATTAATAACTTATTATTGAGCTATTGCATGAAATCATTCATATTTATAACTGGAAAAGCTTATTTTTTATAAAACCATTTTTGTGAGCTATTAGTTGTAAATCTTTGAGTTGGTTAAGTGTAACACCTCAATTTAAAGCTTTGAACTTAAGCTTTAAAGGGCAAACCTAAGAAATGTTTGTTATGTTTGAAAGTTATATATTAATGAATGTTTATGTTTAAATTGAATGTTTATGCATGTTTTAGGAAGTTTCATAAGTGTAAAAGTGGTTTTGAGATTGTTAGGAAGAAATCGGGAAAAATCGAGTTTTTGGTGAACTGGGGGTAAAATGGTCATTTCATACCCCTTCGAGTTTTATGGAAATTAACATGATATTTGAAGGTAGAAAAGAATATTAGTACATGAAAATGATGATATTGAATTTATTTGTGTCACAACCTAACTTTAGACTATGACGGTCCTAGGGTACGGGTAATGCCTAAGCCACTAGTACCACGAAGAACCCATACATAAACAATTACATTCATTACTTAACCTGTGATACATTTTAGGTCATAAATTTTTTTATAAAACATCATATTACCAAATATGCATGCAGAAAAACTGACAGAGTCTCCTTTGAAACTCTGACTTAAGCTATCCATAAAACATATAAAAATACACTCCCAATATAACATACATCCCCTTACATCCTCCATTTTTCAATTGCAACTCAAAATGCACTTCAATAAGTTCATCCATATCATAAATCACATATGCATTTATTCTCAAACTCATATATCATATATATCTACAATGTATACATATATTTATGTCATATCATTTTATCATTTTATCATTTAACATCTTACTTAGGTCATTTCAAACCTCTATACATTATATACCAAGGAACTCTATACACTGGAGGGACCTTGATACCTACATCTGATCCAAGGCTTGAGATGGAATAGCCAATGGATGACTTCTTTACTGAGGTCCTGAAAACATTAAACCATTGAAATGGTGAGTATAACTTTATACTCAGTGAGTCATAATATATATATGAGTATGCAATGATATTCATGACAGTTATATTTATCCATTAATGATCTGTAGATAGAAATGCTAATGGTAGCATAAAGAAATACAAAGTATGGATCATAATGCATATAACATAACAGGATATCTGTAACATATCATATATCATATATCATACAGTAACTTCCTTTCATCACATCTCTCCCAATCAACCATGGCATAGGGAATACTCTTACCCTCCCTAGCAGGGGCCATAATATAAATTTGTGATCACAGCCGATGGTTTATTACTACACCATCGCAGTAGTCCTGTTATAGCATATTATATGCAAATGGCACATATGGCATAAATATATCAAAATGAGTCTCAAATAGGACTTATATAATGATTCATATCAATAATAAATCCAAAGGAAGGGTTTTGCACATTTTCATATTTTTGCCCGCCGGAGCCCAGTTTGCGCTGCCGCAACTGGTTCCCAAATTACGGGTCCATTTTCATTTTTCAGGCACTTTCTGGTTTGCTTTGAATTCAATATATACATAGCAATTTCTGAATACCAATATCAAGTACATATATATAAAAGATGATTAGGCTTGGTTTCAGATCAAAAGACCTTTTAGATAACATTTTATAGCCAATGAAAGTTTGTGCCAAATTTAGGTATTTCGGTGGCACCAAATTAGGTTAATATGGCAAATTTGCCCAAATGTGGATCATTAATGGTTTTCAAGCAAGTTAATCATTTCATATGCATAAATGTATGACTTATGAATGATTTATGCATCAAACATATATATAGACTCACCTCTATTTATAACTTCACAAAATCACTACCAGCGGCCTAGTTAGCCCAGGACTCCCTGTCCACAGTCCTACTCTGGGACGATTCTCCTATAACATTCAAATTTGCCTTATAAGACACATATCTATCAACCATCATATCAAATCATATATTATGCCATACTAAGGCATAATCAAGCATACAAATACATAAACACATACATTATGCATATTTTACACATTAAGCACATCAAAGGCTCTATAGCACTCTTTTAACACTTTTCATATCTTTTATGCACCAAATGCAATTCCATCAACTCAAATC
>CANXYC010349206.1:0-18880 GCA_948193065.1 Aleurites moluccanus | reverse complement strand
GTAGGAATTAGTATGATTTCATCCAAAAATGGAAGAAAACCATAACTTTTGGTGTTAGCTAAGGTTGGCCGAAACTAAATGGTGAAGAACAATGGAGTTTCTGAAATTTTAAAGCTTTTGGAAGACAATAATGGTGAAGTGGTGGAAAAAATCCACCAAATATCAAATGGTGTGATTCCATACATCAATCTTATGATTAAAATTGTGAAACCTAGCCATCCATCCATCCATCCATCTTTCATACTTTTATGCTATTGGTTAATCAAAGTCAATATTGATGTCCTAAGGATACATTTGTCACACCAAATCTAAAACCAAAGCCAATAATCCAATGCATTGTGCTTAAGATAGCAAATTTGCAACCTACTGATCCAACCGTCCATTTCTTCATCATTTGATCCAATGGCTGGATTTAATCAAGCGTAAACTAATTTCATAAGGTTGCATACATAGTATAATTCCATACCTCAAAGGAAAATACCATAATGCCCTTAGTTTAACTGAAGCACCTCAAGCACCTCAATTGAGGAGCTTACCTGGTACAATTTTCGATCAGGTTTATTTTTCCATCAAATCTTCAAATAAACTAAATAACATCATTTACATTCCCTTAAATCCTTTTCTACTTCTAAATATGATGATAATTCCATAAGAACTCGAAGGGGTGCGAAATGACTATTTTGCCCCCAGTTCACAAAATTTCAAGTTTCTCCCGATTTCTTCCTAACAGCCTTTGATGTATTTTTACATGTGTAAAACTATCTAAAACATGCATATTCATTCAATTTAAGCAATAACATGCATCATACATAACAAATAAACAAATAAGAAACCCCTTAGGTTTGCCCTTTTGTAACTTAGGTTCTAAGCCTTTAAGCTAGGGTGTTCTAACCTCTGTCCATATCTCCATTTCCCTATAAATGTCATAAGGAGGATCAATCCTTATGGATAGAGCCATTTCCCTATCTCTAGCTAGGGCAAGTAGTACCAGTGTGCACACGGTCGATGGAATTACCCGCTACACCATCAAAGTAGCCCTGTTATGATACCCTATGCAAATGTTCCAAAATATAATGAAAATGCAACAAATACAACTCATATAAGGTGAAATATAGTCAATATATCCATATGAACAAGTATAGAATCAATCGGGAATAACTTACAAAATTGGTCCGTCGGGCCTAGTTGCGCTGTCGCAGAGACTTACAAAATTACGGGTCCGTTTCTCGTTTTTCAGGGACTTTCTAGTTGTACATGTTATCAACATATGGTATGTAAATTTAACATCTAAGATACAAGTATACATATGTATAAGATGATTAGGCTTGATTTGAGATCAAAATAGTTTATAAAACAGTTTTTATACACATTCAAATTTTAGGTCAGTTTATGCCGTTTTGGCAGCCCCAGTTTTGGCCGATTGGCACGTTTAAGGGCAACTTTGACCATATCGGTCTAAAATTAGTCCAACATGACTAAAGGTCATATAACATGTCCAAATGATAGTACCTTAAACAAGAAATGCAATAACATATATATAAACCCACCTTATATGCAAAAGACCCAAAATGCCCCTCCGAGGCTCCGAGCACCTACTGCTCTCCCACTTTCTCCTTTCCCCTGGAGGATTCCCCTATACACATACCAACTCTCCGATAAGACACTACATTAAACCAACATATCATATTCAAACACATATACACATACATTTCAAACAAGATACACATATAATATACAACTTTCATATTCAAAACCCTAATTTCACTATATCATTTTGCCATTGCAAAATAACACTTAAAAGGAGTTTAAACCCAAATTTCTTTCCACTCAACAATAATAACACATCTTATAAACACAATCAAGCAAGTTTGGATTCACATTCAAGCCTAGGTTTCATGCCAAAGCATTTTGAACTTTATTGGTCATAAAGACCTAAGCACATTTCAAATTCAATACAGACATGCAAATTTCCTTCTATAAGCTACAATTACTCACCAAATAACCACATCATATACACCTATCCATTGCACACACATAATGACCCAAAAACCCTTGCTTTAGGATCAATTCCCATTTGTCCCTATTCCAACCCTATTTTTGTAATTAAACTTCACAATTCTAAAATTAAACACACCAATTAAACAATTCTAAGCTCAATTGCACAATTTCAAACCAATTTTCCCTAGCTTGCGCTAATTATGTTCGGTTTTAGGGGTTTTTCCCAAACCAACCTTAAATTCTTCAATTAAACCTACATTTAACCAATTCAAGTTACCAATTACACTTTTAAACAATTAATTTAACTAAAACTAAGCAAATTCCCCATTTTCCCCAAATGAGACATTCGGTCCAAAGGTGTTTTTCTCCCTTGAAGTTTATTCTTCCAATTCAAGCACCCAAACATTAATTCACCATGCCAATTTAAGTTTTAAACACTCAATTGCAGAATTTTTGAAGTAATTCCACACAAAACCCTAATCCCCCAATTTGGTTCCAATGCCTATACCAAAATCAAAATTCAATCTTCAATTCATCATTCAAATACCCATAATTACATCTATTTAACACCATACATATAATTAATTTCTCAATTGAATCACAAAACAATTTCCCCCAAATTCCCTCAATAAATTCGGCCAAAACACAAATACACAACAAAGGTTTAATTTCACATTCAATTGCCATTAATTCAATCCATTTCAACATCATATGCAACATCAATTACTCAATTGAAACAAAGAATAAAAAATTTCCCCAAATCCCTTAATTGAATTCGGCCAAAAGGAAAATCATTCAATAGATGCACACTTTCTCCATTAAACAATTTTATTCAACATTTAAACACCAACAAACATTAAACATCCAGAATTTTTTTACCTTACCTTGAAATCCTTGAAATAGCCGAAACCCTAGTTCTCTAATGGCATAACCCAACTGAATTTTGGGGCTTAATTAAAGAAATAGAGGAGGTAAGATGAAGGTTTACCACCTAAACTAACAAAAAGCTCCAAGACCTTTAAAACTCCAATAATGGCCAAACCATTCAACAAGAAGAAGTTTTCTCTTAGTTTGCTTCTATACACGGATTTTGAATGGAAATTGTCAAAATGCAATATTTGTTTTGATTAAAATATGAGTTAGTGGAGCTATGCAGTCCAATCCAATGCAACCCATCTCATAAAGCAATCTTTAAGCCCTACACATGCATCCTTTGTATAAGGATGTACCAATATCTCAATCCATTGAATTATGATGAACTAAATTGCCACTAACTCTCCCTTCCATCTCTTTTATTCCAATTGAGTCCTATAAACTTCCAATTAAATCCTTCATATTTATTTCTTTTTACAATCAAGTCCTATTGTTTTTTGTAACCCAATTTATCTTTTTTATTTTATTTATTTGTTTTACTATCCTAAATTTATTTTTTCCAAATAATTAATTAGCAATCAAACACACATGTAAACACATCAAATAAATTATATAACACATATAACAATTAATCACATATAAACACCCCCTAACTCCAACTAGGGTTAGGGTTTCACCTAGGATGTTACATTCTCCCCTCCTTTTAAGAAAGTCGTCCTCGAATTTAAAACTACAGAAACCAAGAACATACCCAAGGCATCGAACAAGTGTGGATACTTCTGTCTCATCTTAGCCTCTGTCTCCCAAGTAAACTCCTCTATTGTTCGGTTCCTCCACAGAACCTTAACCATCGGAATATCCTTACTCCGGAGCTGTCTGACTCATCTATCCATGATCTCAACAGGAAACTCCTCATACGACAAGTCCTCATCGATCTTAATATCGGGAGTCTGCAAAATGTGAGAAGGGTCTGATACATACTTCCTCAGCATCGATATGTGGAACACCGGATGTATATGACTCGTCTGAGGAGGTAAAGCCAACCGATAAGACAAGCAGCCAACCCTATCAATGATCTCAAACGGACCGATGTATCTAGGTGATAGCTTGCCCTTCTTTCTAAATCTCATTATTCCTTTCATCAGGGAAATCTTCAGAAACACTCCATCACCTACAGCAAACTGCACATCCCTCCTTTTCGGATCAACATAGCTTTTTTATCGACTAAAAGTTGTCCTAATACTCTCCCTGATAATAGGGACCTTTTCCACTGTCTCTCTAATCAAGTCTGGTCCCTACAACTATTTCTCTCCTGGTTCCACCCAACACATAGGTGATCTGCACTTTCGACCATATAATGCCTCATATGGTGCCATCCCGATAGTAGAGTGATAACTGTTATTGTAAGCAAACTCAATCAATGGTAGATACTAGTCCCAGATACCCTTAAAATTAAACACACACAATCTAAGCATGTCCTCCGATGACTGTATAGTACGCTCTAATTGCCCATCTGTCTGAGGATGGGAAGCTATACTGAAATGAAACTGTGTACCCAGTGCCTCCTGAAATCTCTGCCAAAACCTAGAAGTAAACTGTGTACCCCAATCACATATGATAGACACTGGAACTCCATGTAACTGTACTATCTTATCAAGGTAAAGCTGAGCATATTGTGCTGCTGTGTAGTTGGTCTTCACTTCTAAGAAGTGGGCTGACTTGGTCAGCCGATCAACGATCACCCAAATAGAATCAAATCCTCTTTGAGTCCTGGGTAAGCCTATAACAAAATCCATAGTTACTTGCTCCCATTTGCACTCTAGCAACTATATTTCTTGAAGTAGCCCTGAGGGTTTCTTATGCTCCACTTTTACCTGTTGACAGGCTAAACAAGAAGAGACTAACTTTGCAACATCCTTCTTCAAATTTCGCCACCAGTAAAGCTCCCTGATATCATGGTACATTTTGGTAATCCCGGGATGGATGCTATACCGTGAATAATGTGCCTCAGAAAAAATCCTTGATCTCAAATCATCCATATCTGGTACACATAACCTTTTACCATACCATAATATCCCATCATTAACTATGAACTTAGTAACTTTCCCCAATCTCACCTGCTCTAGTATCCTCTGCGAGTGTGGATCTCTCAACTGAGCAGCTTTTATCTCCTCTGCTAAGGTCAGCCGAACTGTAAACTGAGCAATCAAAACTTGATCCCCTAACTATAACTGTAGCCCCGAATCCAATAACTCATGGAACTCTCGAATCAAAGGTTTCCTAGATGCAGATATATGCGACAAACTCCCTATCGACTTACTACTCAAAGCATCTGCAACCACATTTGCCTAACCCGAATGGCAGTAACTCGACCCATCTCCGCTGACGAAGATTCAAATCCCTCTGTTGCAGTATATACTGAAGACTCTTATGATTAGTGTAGATCTCACAATTTTCCCCATACAGACAATGTCTCCAAATCTTCAGTGCAAAAACTACTGTTGCCATCTCTAAGTCATGTGTAGGATAATTCTCCTCGTGCTTCTTCAACTGTCTTGAAGCATAAGCGATCATCCTACCATCCTTCATAAGAACACAACCTAAACCAACTCTGGAGGCATCACAATATATAGAGAACCTACCCGTCTCAGATGGCAATACTAATATTGGGGCTGTAGTAAGGCATGTCTTCAAAGTTTGGAAGCTTTGCTCATAACTATCTATCTATATGAACTTTTCCTGCTTCTTAGTCAATCTAGTCAGAGGAGCTGCTATCCTGGAAAAATTCTATATGAATCTCCTTTAATATCCTGCCAATTTTAGGCAACTCCAGATCTCTGTCACATTGGTAGGACAAGGCCAACTCAAAACTGCCTCAACTTTCTACGGATCAACTCTAATACCATCCCTACTCACTATATGCCCTAAGAAGCATACCTCTTTAAACCAAAACTCACACTTCGATAACTTACCATACAACTGATGCTGCCTTAAAATCTGTAGCACCATCCTCAAATGCTCCTCGTGCTCTTCCCTACTCTTTGAATATATCAGAATATCATCAATAAACACTATCACAAACCGATCTAAAAAGGTCTTGAAGATCCTATACATCAAAGCCAAAAATGTTGTTGGTGCATTAGTCAATCCAAAAGGTAGTACCAAAAACTCATAATGGCCATACCTAGTCTTGAATGCAGTCTTCGGTATGTCATTCTCTTTAATCCTCAGCTGATGATAACCCGACCGAAGATCAATCTTCGAAAAGTAAGAAGCACCTTGCAACTGATCAAACAAATCATTTATCCTAGGTAAAGGATTCTTGTTCTTCACTGTCACTTTATTCAGCTGCCTGTAGTCTATACACATACGAAGTGACCCATCCTTCTTCTTTACGAATAATACCGGTGCTCCCCATGGAGAATTACTCAGCCTGATGAACCCCTTATCTAACAATTCCAGCAACTGTACCTTAACCTCTTTCAGCTCTGCTGGTGCCATCCTGTAAGGTGGAATGGAAATCGAATCTGTACCCGGATAGACACCAATCTCAAACTCTATGAGTTAGTGGAGCTATGCAATCCAATCCCATGCAACCCATCTCATAAAGCAATCTTTAAGCCCTACACATGCATCCTTTTGGATAAGGATGTACCAATATCTCAATCCATTGAATCATGATGAACTAAATTGCCACTAACTCCCCCCTCCATCACTTTTATTCCAATTGAGTCCTATAAACTTCCAATTAAATCCTTACTATTTATTTCCTTTTACAATCAAGTCTTATTATTTTTTGTAACCCAATTTAGCTATTTTATTTTATTTATTTATTTTATTATCCTAAATTTATTTTTCCCAAATAATTAATTAGCAATCAAACACACATGTAAACACATCAAATAAATCATATAACACATATAACAATCAATCACATATAAACACCCCCTAACTCCAACTAGGGTTTAGGTGCTAGGGTTAAGGTTTCACCTACGATGTTACACCCTAGTAATGGTGTCACCTTTCCAAAAACCCCTGGCATCAGTGTCACCTTTACTAAATTTTCTGAAAACGATGCCACCTTTTCAAAATAAAATTATTTACAACATTCAATTTGTTTACTTACCTTAGCGCAAATATTGGTCTTAAGGTCCATTGTCTGACCAGACTGTGGTAGTTCGTGTTCACTATTATCATGATTACTTTTCAATAAAAGCAATCATGATGAGGGGTAGTTGTGAATATATATTTTTGCACTTCATTACATATACCTAGATTTTTACAGGTTCTGAAGCAAGTACCAGACTATTAGCGAAGTAACCAGGCTTCTCAAAACCTTCGGAGCATCCCCGGAAGGCCCGAAACAGACATGGAAGACCTAAGCAAGCCTGAAAAGCCTGAAACAGACCTGAAATCATCTAAAGCAGACCCATACATCCGGGAATATACCCAAAAACATCCAAAACATATTTGGAAGGCTTAAGACACTTGGAAAATAGACCCCAAAATGTCCAAAACTTACCCAAAAAGCTTGAAACAAACTCGAAAGACCAAAAAGAGACTCGAAATTGAGCTACCACCAACCAGGCAAGCAAGTGTTGCCTATAAGGCAAGAAGATACCACCAAGAATGGTTGGTGGCATCGCCACCAAGTGGTGGTGATGCCAGAAAGTCATCTTGGCAGTTCTTGCTCCCTTTTTTGGCGATTTTTGGCTCCAAAATGAACAAAATGCCCTTTAAATCTCTATAAATAGAGGCCCCTTCCACAATTTCTTCACCAATTCTCTTATTAAGAACTTATATGATTTGAGAGCTTCTCTCACTAGAACTCTCTTTTAATTTCTCTCTTTAACTTCTCTCTTTGAAAATTTGGAGAAAATTAGGGCATTGGACTTAGACTAGGCTCTCTTTGAGCAACCCATGCGACTAGCTCCGACTCTCTTTAAGTCATAGGATTCCAAGCTTAGTTGGGCTCTAATTGAGCAACTAATCTAATTAGGTCCAACTCTCATTGAGTTTTTGGATCTTTGGACTTAGACTAGCCTCTCATAAAGCAATATGTTCTAAATTAGCAACGGTTCTCCTTGAGTCTTAGGACTAACCAAAGCTCGCGTCCGGAGTTTTCGTTCTCATTGATTGGAAAACCGTCTCTTTGAACCCAATTGAGTAAAGTTCATGTCTGATATTTTTTTTCTCATTGATTGAAAACTGTTGCCATTGGTTCTCTGCGAAAAGCAACCAGTCAAGTCTCCGATTAATTCTCATTAAATTAATCGGACCTCCTGCAAAGCCGAAAATAAAACTTCGATATAGAAGGACTATCCAACTGCCTCTAACCTGACGCGCGTGAAGGAAGGTATAATCAGACTTCCTCAAAATCATTTTTAAAAGCCCAAGTAACTCTTAGCACCCAAACTCTTCAGAAGAAGGGCGAATTATGCGGATTTTGATTCTCATTCAAATGGATACATAAGCATGTTCTTCAATCGAGCATCAAATCTAAAACCCTAAAGTTATTTTATTTGCTTCAAATTTGTTCATTTTGGAGGACATGTGATTGGCCTAGAACTCATAAGGGCTAAAGCAAGTCCCTCCGGTTCAAATTGAGAAATTTATGATTAATCTAAAACCCTTAAGGGTTAGAGTTATTATCCTCAATTATTATTGATGCAATTATTTAATTTATTTATCACTTTTCGATTTATTTACTACTTTCTATATAAATGTCATGCTATAAATTGGTCATCACGAAAATCATAATTTTAAGTCAAAGTTAATCTAAAGTTAAGTTAGAATTTCTTAAATCGAAAATATAGTCCCCGAATTTAGATTCGTTTGAAGGTCTAGTGTTTTTATCTATTTGTGTAAATTGGAGTAATTTTTAGATTTTTTCCTTATATTTTTTCATTAAAATAAAATTAAAGTAGTAATTGCTCAAAACTCATTTTCTAAATAAATTTGAACACAAAACAAGTTTCGAAACAGAAATGAAATAACTTTTCCAATAAATATTGTTAAACAAAACTTTAAATCAGTCAGATATTTCGGTGACGTGAGATCGAAATCAGAATATGAAACACAAATTATTATTTAGTTCTTATTGTTTAGTGTAATTAATACTTGTATTCTCTTATTTTGATAAATTAATTAGTTAGTTTCTAATTTTTTGTTCTGTCATGCTAAAAAGTCATTCCGTTTAATTTTTTAATAAAAAGTTAAAAATAATTAAAAAAATAATAATTTTTTATTATATTATAATATATAATAATATAATACAATATCTAAACTACTTCTAATTTCTCAGACTCATCCATTCCCTCTTTTTATCTAGCCACAGTTATCATATTTTCCAACAATGGAAGGCGGAGTAAGAGCAGCAGTTAAAACGACACTGTTTTTAATCAATCAGGAACATCTGGGTCCCCACAAAGTAAAAAAAAAAAAAAAATTCCTTACAGTAACTGTTTGACTTTTATTTCCTCCTTAACCAATTCAAGAATATGGGAAAGAGAGAAAGGACTTACAAAGCAATCATCATCAACGGAGAAAATATAATTCTTCTTAGAAACCAAAAATCTGAAGCAACGACAAGCAGAATCCTTATAAGAAATAAAATTGACTTTGGGTCCAGGTACACGATTCAAATCGTTTCTATTATAGAGCTCGTAATCGAAGCCATCAAGAACCTGAATAGTCTTGGTCGGATCTCCGTCTTGAACAATAATCATATAATAGGGCTGATAGAATGGTCTCCACATCTCCAAGAAATCCAAGTTTCTGATAGTTGGGATGACAATATCAAGCTGGTCTTTCAATGGAGGGGAAACGTGAGTAGCAGGCTGGGCCATCGTTTGTTATAGTGAGAAAAAGTGAGAGAATAGTGTGAATAATTGAGAATTTTTAAAGGGGGATTTTAAACGAGGGGAAAAATGGAGCGTGAGGTTTTGAAAATGGGCAATGTGTAAAAAGTGAGTGAATAAAAAGGTTAAAGGAGTTGGTTTGAATATTTTCACATGAAGTGTGGGTTCAGATTCTTAGTGAATATTATTATTATAATGAATTTTACTGTTGTTTTTTATAACTGATAATTGGGATTTCTGATGGTGTGTTACAATTTTAACTCACTTCACTAACTAAAATTCATGTCTAAATGGTGTTGGTATGTTACAACTGTAAATAATAATTAATCTCTTAAATCTAATTTCTAAAATAGAAATAATTGGTATAAAGGGAAAATTTAAGAAAAAATAAGAGATATTTAAGTCAATTCATTTATATTTAATGGAACATAAGACAAAAGAACTATTAAGAATGACGAAATAAAATATTAAGGATTAACTAATTAGTTTCTCAAAATAAAAGGATGAAAATGTTAATTATACTAAATAATAAGGATTAAATAATAATTTATTCTATAAAAAATTAAAAGATGAAAGCGCGCCTCGATTCCTTATCGGCGGCAACACTTGGGCGAGATCTCACACATATAGTTGAAAATCATTCTTAACATCACCAATACTTGAAAAATCTTCTTCTAGAAAATCTACATCACGATACTCTATTTTAGTAATCCCCCATCTAGATTTTCACCATATATCACATAGCCCTTAAAGTGCTCAAATATCTAATAAAAATATGTTTATTAGCTTTAGGACCCAACTTTCCATGCTTGTGAGAAACATTGTGAACATATCATGATGATCCTCATGGAAGCATACCATCTAAAATAAGTTTATTGTTATTTTACAATTCATATGGAATAGAAGGAATAGATTTAAAGGGCACAAAGTAAAGTATATATTCAGCTGTCGAAAGTGCATCCCCTAAAAAACTAATTGAAAGGTTAGCTTTTTCATCATTAACCTAACCATCTCTAGAAGTGTACGATTCCTCATTTCCGCTACACCATTTTGTTGCGAAGTATAAGGAATTGTCAATTGCCTACGTATCCCCCTTTCTCACAAAACATTAGTGTGAAGAACCTTTATGTTCTCTCTTTCTAATTCTCAACCTCAGCCAAAAAGTGTTTGAAATAGTCCAAAACTTCTCAATGGTGAGATAACAGAAAAAACTGAACTATACTGCAAATAATCATCAATAAAAGTGAGAAAATAGGATGGCGAGCCCTCACACTCATAGGTCCGCATATATCAGAATAGATTAGCACCATAGGTAAGAAGCCCTCTTGGCCTTACTAAAAGGCTTTCTGCAGGCTTTTCTTGCTAAGCATGGTTTACATATAGGTAGGCTGATTTTATTGAGTGACCCCAAAAAGCCTTCTCTTATTAATCTTGTCATCTCCTCTTATTCTATATGTCCCAATTTTGCATGCCATTTAATTGAATTAGATACAATATCAGAAAATGATATAACAAAAGAAACAAAATTATTATTTAAGACAGAACATAAATAATTCATCCCTTAAAGAACCATAACCATAAAAGTCTAAACACAAAAAAAAAATCTCCAATTGAGTTTCCTCAAAATAGAAAGAAAATCCTAATTTCACCATCACTAAAACAGAAAATAAATTATATTGAATACCAGGTGCATACAACACATCTTTTATCAGCAAGTCGCGACTAGAACACATCTTTAGCTGATAGGAACCAATACCAAAGACTTTTTCCTCAACGTCGTTTTCCATTGTAACATAATAGGTGCGTGATGATACTTGATGATAATCTACATATCCTGCTCAATCTCTTGCTACATGGTTTGTTGCTCCTATGTCTACAACCCAATAAGTGAGAACTTGAGCAACAAATACTTTTGAGCAAAATAAAATGCTAGAAGAGAAGGAAAAGGGAAATACCTTCTTCGACTCAATGCAATCACTTGCAAAGCGTTCCATCTGTTGACAGTTATGGCACTTAAATTTGTTGGCATTTTTCTTTCTAAGTTTGCTTTTTATATTTGCCAATCTTCCCATTTTTTGATGGAGGAATCCTTGCCTTATTTTGTTCAACCTTTTGTTATCCATTGCACTTAGACTTATATCCTTTGCACTTGCTAGTTTGAACAACTATTATTATGGTGCAGTCCATCATTTTGCGCTCTGCCTCAAGTAAAAGATGACGTGAAGTGTCATTAAAACTTTTGATACTTTTATTATGTGTCAACACTAATTTGACATGTTCCTAAGAGGAATCATGCAAGGATTTGAGGACATCTAAAATTTGTTGCTCATCATTGAGCTCTACTCTAGTTGCCTTTAATTTTATAATTATCGCAGACATAATTCTGAGATGTTCTTGCATGCTATATTTTGAATCAATAACATATTTATTGAATTTGAGAGTTAGGGCCCTCAACCTTGTTGCTGTAGTGCTACTAAATTTTAGCTTAAATTGCTCTCACATAATTTTTATAGTTGAAAAATTCTCAAATTCTTTTATAAGATCATCATATATACAACACAACATAGAATAGCGCACATTACAATTTTTGTTTAGCCACTTCTAATTAATGGTAATTTGAGTAAGGGATATGTTCTCAGTTGATGGTATCATAATATTTGTTACGGTATTAAGTATTTCCTTTTCATTAAGAAGATATTGTATTTTTTTTTATGTTACATATCATAATTATCACTATTCAATTTGTCTTGATTTGATAATTTATGGACTAAATTCTTAAAAGTTATTTTCACTATAATTATCACGCAAATTTAAATTAGGCATTTATATATAGTTTTCTTTTCTTTTCTTTTATCCATCAATTAAATTAAATATCAAATTATGATTAACACTCTAAAATCGAAAATTTCACCTTTCAAGACTGATAATATTTTTTATTATGAAAATTAAAATAACTTATATAATTTAATTATGAATAAAATACGAGAACACATTTTTCTATCCGCAACATATAAAAAGTATTTAAATATTTAATATAAATTCTTTATGAACTTGATTATTATTTAACATGCTAAAATTAATTTCTAAATAAAAATTAAATACTTAAATAGCATCAAATAATAAAATCTCCATCAAACAATAATAATAAATATTATCACAAAAATAATAATTATATATCATGGAGAATTTAATAGTTTATTACATATACAAAATTAATATTTTATATTAAATATATATTTAGTTTAGCGTGTCTGCGACCTTTTGTCATTGTCACCGGAAAAAAAAGGAAATATTATACAAATATATTATTTTTTTGACTTTTTTTTCAATTTTATGATTTTTTATTTTATTTTTTATATATGTTTAGTATATGTTTGGTATATGTGTAGCATATCTTTGGTATATGTTTGGTATATGTCATATTTTTGAAAAAATAATTTTAGATATATAGTATTTTTGAAAAATATTTTTAGGTATATAGTATTTTTTAAAAAAAATTCTAACAATAAAAATGAAATATTTTTTATTTTTTTTGATATTTTTGAAAAAATTCCAAAAAAAAAATGGCAGGTTGATATCTGTGGCCTTTCGCCACTGTCCTAGTCCATCTTAATTTTGCTCAAGATATCAACAATATTTTAGGCCACGTTAGTGGCAGCCATGCTTTGGGTCACAAATTGATAAACATGCTTCGGCCTTTGTGTTTAAAGTTTAAAAAAAGAAAAAGAAAAAAAAAAAAAAACATCGCAGCCTTCTGCTATTTTAGATTCACAGATTCAACGGGTCAAATTTAAATAATTATATCTCATTCTTTTCTAATCCGTATGGAACAAACAATATATCATTGAAAAGATCTCACAACATAGTTTCAAATGATACCAATCATGCCCATAAATAAACATGTTTAACAAATTAAATTAAAGGTTCAATTTTTTATATTAACAGCTCATTATTTATAATGCTTATAAATCCATCAACATTAATTTAAAATAATGGATCCCTCAATTAACCTGTTTAGTTGGTAAAAAATGACATGCTTATAACCTATAAAAGCAAATCATTTTTCAGATTTACCAGTGTACCGGGTTTACAATAAAATAATACAAACAAAACTATCTACAAAATCAGAATAATATTTGCATATTATTTAAACATTAATTAAATTAGCTTTAGAAATTCAAAATGTTGGCATAAGGAGTCAGATTTTGGGTTAAATTTTGAAGCCAAGGACTATTCAACCAAAAGTTGTCTTGATTCCAATCAATCCCTAAATTAGGGACTTCCAGCTCTGGTAGCTTGTCCTTGCCCACTGGTAATTGTAGAGAAGAAGAAGACACTTTAATCTCCTTAATCTCCTTAGGCTTTTCAAGTTTAATATTGGTATTATTACTACTACTAGAAGTTGTATTATCTTCAACCATTACCACATCTTCTACTTCTTTCTTGAAAACCACATGGGGTAAAGAGATTGAAGCCATTAATGGATCTTCTTTTTTACTAAAGGACATATTTTCCATGTCCAATGAAGATGGTGGTGATGATGATGATGGAGATGCATGAATTGTCTTCATCTCTTCCTCCATTGCTGCCCTTTGCTCCAGAACTTTCAAGGAAGTTGCCTTCCTATATATCTTGCATAATACTATGTCCTGCGATCAAGTAAAAATATATATATTTACATTAATATATTAGTTCTTGAAATATTTTATACATATATTGCTTCATAAAATAAAAAATAAACCAAGTTTGAAACAATCAAATAGCAATCATATCAAATATTATATTAAATGCTAAAAAAAAAATCCACCACCCAATATAAATACTAAGTATTCATTTTGAAAGTTTGAAATTGGATCTGTAATTAGAATTGAAATTAAAATTTCTAATTTAAGTGTTTGACAGCTATTTAAAATTAGAATTGAAATTCTACCTACAATTTCATAAAATTGTAATAAATTAAAAAAAATAATTTCACAATTTCATTCTCAACTCATAAGAATTATAATTTTATAATTACCACTATCATCTTCTCTGCCACCGCCACCTCAACATTACCATTGGTGATAGTGGTTCGCTATTTTGGGCGATGGTGGTTCGTCATCTTAGGCAATGGTGGTCCATCACCACCACCGTCAGTGATAAAGGCTCGTCGGACCGTCATCGCCGGCAACAATGATTCGTCGGACCGTTTTCACCGGCAATCCACCATCACCACTAATAATTCATCACTATTTTCAACTCTATCGTCACCAATTTTTTTATTTAATTTCAATTTTAATTCTAATTTTTTTTATGAAATAAATGTTAAAATTATAATTTTAATATAATTTTAATACTGAAATTGAAATTTTCAATTCAAATTCAAATTTCTTAGCTCTAAACATACTAATAGAACTTGAAATTCCACGTGTCACTTATTTGATTTTACAACTATAATAAAATCTCATTGGATATTATATATTTATATTGTAGTTTCCCCAATAAAACAAAAGTTGACTTATAACATTGACTTGACTGTACCCACTAGTACACAATAGGTTTTTTCTCCGTCCTTTCTAGTAGAATTTTCTCCGTCAGCACAATGTGATTACCATAATAGAGGCTAGAGCCAAGAACCTATGAAATTGATATTTTAATACTTTAATTTCCTTCTGGGTTATAATATATTAATTATAATTCTTCCTAGTACTATACCATTGATAACTATTTCAATGCACCCATATATTTATAATTAATAAATAAAATAACTATTTTCATGCCTCCATAATTTTGTTTATATTAGTAAATGAAATGGGAGATAAGTCATTAAGTTTAATTATTTAGAGTTTATGAATATAATAATAATAAAATTAAAATTCAAAACTTAATTAAAATTTGAACTCGAAACTCTTAATTAAAAATAAATAATAATAATGAAAGGTAAAAATATTTTATAGAAAATTATACCTTGGGTAAGGGGTGAGAATCAGGGAGGCGATACTCATTCATGACCCAATCAGTCTTGCTGCCTCTTGGTGCTCTTCCTTTATAGAAAACAAGAGTCTTTTTTAATCCAATAATCCTTTTCGGATCTGATAAGCTCACAATCTTCCTGTCAGAACCAGTAGCTTTCCAAAACCCACTAACAGTAGTCCTATTTGGCCTTCCTCCACTACCATGCCTCCTATCTCTTGGCACAAAAAAATACCATTCTCTTTCTCCATTCCTAGCCAATCCTATATACATATATATGTATGTAAAGAACATTCACATCAATACAATATATAAATATAATATGATCACTGAAAAAATTGATTGAGGACTTTAATCAAACATGTACCAGGCAATTCCCAAGGATCATGATGATAGATGTTAAGATAACCAATTATATCAAGACGCACTTTTTTTCCGAAAATCATATTCTTAAGGTAGAATTCTAACAGCTCCTCTTCAGTGGGATGAAATCGAAATCCGGGAAACTCGAGTTCTGGTGCCATTTCCTCCATGACGATCAATATTATTTATGTGTAGCTAGTGAGTACCTAGTGTGTGTGAAAGCAAATGCTACAAATAAAAACGTTGCCACACATGTAGTGTACATAAACAATGATATTTATAGGTGGGTTTGTGTTTTATTTTGTTAGTAGTGTTTGGTTATAAGAAAATAAAAAAATAATAAAAAAAAAATTTGAAGAGAAGACTTGGTCATATATATATATATATATTTATTTATTTGGAATGACTAAAATTAAAAAAATAACGGTTAATTTTTTAATAAATATTTGTCTTAAAAAATAGTTAATTTTCATAAAAATATATTTTTAATTAAATAAATTTTTATTACTTTTTATATTTATATGATGAGAATTAAATAAATAATTTTAATATTTGAAATTATTTATAAAAATTTAATTTTAGAAGAATTAATTACTAATTTAAAATGTTTAACTAAAAACTTAAATTAATTATATAAAAATATAATATAAACTTTACATTAATTACGCCTCCTGCGGGTGGGAAGTGGAGGGCAAAAAACAATTGACAGAAATCTCCAATAGAAATCTCTCTCTCTGTCTCTCTTTCAATCAGTGAGTGGAACCCACACGGTTTTTAATCATAAAGTCACAAAAGACTATTAATTGCTTGTGAAATGGAAATTGACACTTTTGGTATCTTTAACTTGACTTATTTTTTCTATTGATTTTGTACTTTTACTTGGAAATTTTATAAGCCAAATACATATTTTTTCCAAGAAAAGTTTTTTCTTGTTCTATAATTATTGCATAATTTTGATTTTTCGAGCACAAGAACAAAAGGAATATGAAGAAAGTTCTTAATTGTTATATAGCATTTTGAATTGGTCAGATTTATTGGGTTTGTTTTATAATTACTTGGGTAAGGTTGTAGGTTTGAAACATTTTGGCAACTTCCAATTTTCTCTGAATTCAACTTTCTTTACAAATATGAGACTGTTTGTGTTGAATTTCTAGTTAACATGTTTATTCATATATTTAGCTTTTGAATCAAATACTAATGTGAAATATTTGGTTAATTCAATATTTGAAATTGCATATGAGAATTTGAATGTTTTTTAGATAGAGGTGATAATTCTCATTGGTGAAAATAAATTATATGATTAATAATAAATAAAATATAAAATTTTACAAATCATAAATTATATTTTTCAATTCAATTTGAAAGATAAACTTCATAAGTAAAAAGATGATAATTTTTACAAAATAATTAATTTAGAATAATAATGATAAACACACTTTTTCGGTAATTATAGCATATAATAATTTAATTTTTATATTTTTAAAGGAGCTCTATAACACTGCTATAAATATATGATCTATCATTAATTATTGAAATATTCAATATCAATCTCCTGAAAAGATAATAATTATTCTAAAATTAGAGAACAATTATTTTTACAAGAAAAAGAATAAATAATTCTCATCAAAGAGAACAAAATCAAACATAAATAAATAAAAAAAAAAAAAAAATCAACAAATTTATAGTAATTGTATAAATTGGGTATAAAATATGCTTTTTAGATTTATTCATAAAAATGGTCTCACAATGCTTCTCAATTATAAATTTAAAATAAAATAAAAAACCAATATGAGTTCTCATATAAAAGGTCTATTTTCCCAAACAAGAAAAATACAAATTTGAATGGGCGCATGAAAACTAATCGTAATATTCTTTTAACTTATTCAGTATAAAGTATCTTAGATCAATTTATACGTTAATGAAACTAAGTTTTCTCTTCAACGATACATCTCTATATTCAGTTTATATCGACAATTTAAAGAAAATAGTAAATTTTACTGATCACTATAATTTTTTTTTTTCAGATAAATAGTTATATAAAATATCATTATCTTTTTATTGACAAATAAGTTATTGGAATTTGTCAAAAATTTGAGATAAATTGCCATGTTTCCCGCCGACTAACACTATAAAAAATTTGATATTTAATAATGAATTTTTCCCCCAATAAATATAAAAAATTTGTATTTTATTATCGACAGAAAATTTTGTTGTTAAAATACTCAAGGAAAATTTTATCAGTCTATAAATTAGCGACGAAAATTCCTTTCGCTAGTAAAATTTTTTGCCGCTAATCCGTTGGTAATAAACCTATTACTGGATCATTGTCTACACCGTGATCTAAGTGATGACAATCAGGATAAGAGCACTCTGAAGAATTACTGGTCATCCAATAAACGTGCAAAAGCACAAAACCTTTCTAAAAAATGGAAATTATTAAACTCAAGTTCTTAATAAAAAAAAAAAAATTTAAGTTCAAAATCTTTCTTATTAGACTTTTCAAGTCTTTCAGTCCTTTTTATAGCAACAGGTAATTCTATTGTTCTTTGTTCATACAACGCAAAGAAAGGATCTTGCAGTCTAAAACTGGCACTCAATTTTTTCCTCCTAGCTTGAGTTAAAGCTAGTCCTCTAAGCCAATGGTTATTAGCAGATCGAGTGGAAGACACAAACGTTTAATTATAAAATTAAACTATTTATAAAATATATACCTTTGTAGACTGGGTCCACTAAACTTCCGCAATAGTTTTAGCCCACCTTCCAAGCTCGCCACCAGTAATATCTTCAGAGATATATGGAGGATATGACTTACTGCCCTTTCTTGGTTAGGTCTT
>CANXYC010349108.1:0-13577 GCA_948193065.1 Aleurites moluccanus | reverse complement strand
TGGATTTCAGGTGATAGCTTAGCTCGTGAGGGGGCTAATAGAGAAGATCGAGCTTCTTGACTTATTTACTCCAAGAAGCTTCATTGTAATTATTCTTTTGAGATATTTTGTATATTTATTAATGGTATTATGATATAATATATATTGGAGTATACTCTAGAGTTCCGTAGCTAGTCTTTTGGGAATACTATAATATTTTGATGTATGAATATTATCATTTGGATAATCTTATTCCTCTCTGATGAGAGATGTCTCCTTTTGATCATTAAGGAACAAGAGAAAGATATGGAATGATATAGAAGGATAAGATTGAATTGATTTGATTATATGTATGAATATGGAAAATGTATGATAAAATATGATGTTACAATTTATTTGATGTTTGATGAGATTTATGATTTGTGAGTTCTACGGGTTTATGGTGGCCTTAAGCCTACCCTTGCCTTAGGACCGTCGCACCACTAGAGTTGGGGTGTGACACTCAATGTACTTGACATCCCAACTCGACAAAGAAATTGACTTGGAATCAGCTTCCTCTATCTCATTCCTGTAAAAATTATAAACCACTATTGGTGAGTATAAAATACTCAGTGAGCATGTATACATCATTAAATATGAGACATAAATATATGGTAATAGAAATATCAATGGTAAGCAATAAGATATAAGTTTGGAATCAATGACTAGGTAAACAATACTCGTATCATGTAGATAAGACAGATAAAGGGTATGGACTATATGTAAACATACAGTCTCCAATAGTATCAGTGTGGACTATATGCGAACATACAGTCTCCAGTTATATCAGTATCACATCAGTATCAATAAGCATAAGGCTGATCATACCCTATGGCTAGGACCAATAACCCTTCCCAGCTAGGGCATCAGTAATCAATGTGCACATTACTGACAGTATGTACCCATTACCCTGTCGGAGCAGCAACTCTGTCAAATCCACATGTAAAATGGGTTAAGGGAAATCAATAACAATAGCCAGTATTCATTAGGAACATTATGGTATAATGGCTTTTGATCGATACACATAGGTTTACTTGTCAATCAATACACAAAAGGCATTTCAATATCAATAGCAATCAATGATTATGGATAACTTGCAATCTTTAGAAAGATCAAAGAATGATCAACAATAACAAGTGGCATTTAATCAAGAAGGAAACATACTCATTGGATCAACAAAACAACACATGGGTATGCATAATGATGTATACATTACTCACCTTAGCTTGTGACTTGAACATTTTCCGTTTTTCTTTATCCTTGATTCTTTGCCTTATCTCTTATGGTACCCATCATGTCTTTTATTCATTCTTGACTCTACATATCCAATTAATTTCTATTTAGATACTATTTAACATAAATTTACATTACTTATACTTATATTAAAGAAAATTTCTCAAATTTCCAAGTTATTAGGGTTTTTCTGTGCCAAATTCTTTACTGACAGCATGTGTTCCATCACACATATCTCTCTCTACAATTATCCAATTGCTTCAATTCTTATTCCTAATTAAACTCAACATATGGGGTTATAACATATCCACATTTCACATTAAAATCATTACTAAATAATTTATGGTGTTAATTTAAACTTAGACCTATAACTAGTCCTGCAATCCTATTCTGGCAGATTTTGTTTTTTTGCTAATAACTCAATCAATACTTAACCAATTACTGTAATTAATTTTCCTATTGAAAATAGAAACATAAAATTATCATATCCAAATTTCAGAATTTTTGGATTACTGTATAATTATTAGTGAATTTTAAAATTTAAATTACTGCCCTGAAACCTCTATCCTTACATACTCTGTTTCCATACCTATAATTAATTTCGTGCTCATCCAATTATAACACAATTTTATAGTCATTTATATAACACGTAAATGAACATCTTTAATGTTTAACAATTTCATTAATTTAGAATTTAGGGTCCTCAAATTAATAGAATTCTATAACCTATGTTCTGTTAAATAGTCATTCCGGGCAGTCTATACTTATGACCTAATATCTCATAAACCACAAATACAATTAAAAAAAAAACAAGATTATAGATAAGATATAAATGAACATTTTTCATGTTGAACACTTCTTCTAATTCTGTCTCTATCAGTATGTACAATAAAAAAACAGTAACATTTTCTAAAAAACTTAATTCCAGGTCAGTCACAGTTTTTGTCCAATAACTCTTTCCTCAATTCGAATTTTCCAAATTTATTTTACATAAATCTAATTAACATATTTATCTACAACTTTAATGTTTTAGCCATCTTCAAATTTAGTCTTTAAAATTTTGGAATATTAGCCATAAATTACTGCCTTAAAACAGAATTCAGAAACTATATAAACCCTAACTCATTCTTTATATTTTTAACTTAATTACCTCAATTATTTGCCAAATCAAACCCTATAAATCTTAAATAAAATTAAAAATGATAGGTTAAGAATCATTATCTCAAATTAAAAATACTTGAATCCCACTTCCTTTTGCTCCACCAAAAGCTTTAACATACTCTCCATCAATTTCCTCTTCTCCCTCTTCTTTCTCTCATCTCTTCCTGTCTAATTTTAGTTGATTTATTTGGAAAGGTTAAGATAAAATTTTCTTTCTTTATTTGCTTCTTTTATGGTTTGGCCAACTCTCCAAAAATGGCAGCTAAGACTTCTCCTTTATACACTAAAACCAATTCCAAAAAGAAATGAAGATAAAACAAATAGAAATTTATAGATTTGCTTATTTGTCACCTTTCCAATTAATTAATAAATCAATTAATCATTTTCTATCAAAAATTCACCTCCTCCACCATCATGGCTGGCCATCTAGCTTGTTTTTAGAATGGGTGGGTCCCACAACTTTGTTTAATTGTACTTTTGGCCCAAAATATTCCTTATTTGTATTTTTTTACCCCAAAGCTTTCTGTAATTTATTTTGTCTATTATGTTTAGATTCAACCTCAAGTGTGGGGAGTTAAATATCTTATTTTAAGTTTTTCTATCATTTAAAAATAGTTCTAGGTCATTTCTGGATCTCAGACAGTAGATTTTTAAAATTGCCCCCAAAGTTGCATTTATTTACAATTTTGCCATTACTCTTATTTTCAGTATTCCAAAATATTTTTCAACTCTTTCTTTTGACCATAATTTCACATAAAATTAACTTATTTAATCCCCTTAGGTTTGGGTCAGAAATTCTTAAATTAGCCAGACTGTTATTTTCTTGATAGTGTTCTTGACACCGACGATTTCCGGAAAAGTATTTCAATTGCTTTCTAACTGTGTCTCTAAAATTATTTCCCATCAGTTCAATACTTTTAAACTATAAAATGAGAATTAAATCATGCATATTAGATAAGACTTTCTAGGGTATTACATTCTACCCCCCTTCAATAAAATTTGTCCTCGAATTTTCTCATCCAATATTGTAAACATCGATATATGTACCTCAAATAGTCTCCAATCATCTTTTAAATATTTTCTCTATATCACTTATCATCTTACTTAGACTAATTATCAAATTCCATGGTCTTCTTATCATCTGCGCTATTCCATAATTCTCGTATCATTTCTTATCAGTATACGATATATAATCCATAGATATTTGATAATACAATACTTAGACTTTTAATGTACTATACCTTAATATTTTCAATCACCTTATCAATATCATTGCATTAATCTTTTATTTTTGTACTTTATCATTTCGACCATTAACTCGTTTCTTATGATCATATTCCCTACATTTCAATAAACAATAGCTTAATATTTATTTACTTATGTTTGAATTTCAATAATCAGGTAATTGTACCATTATATACACTCTTATTATTCTCTAAGTACTATAACTTTAATTTTGTAACTATTTTTTCACGGTAGTTACACTTCCTAAGTTCACAATATATTACTCATTGTATTTAATCATTATTACACTAATCCTGTCAATAACCTTTCAATAACACTAAATTATACCTCAATAATTTCATATTTTCACTTTTCATATTCAATCATCATTTACCTTGCATATTTGTCATCCACAGCACATGTACTCCACTGTTTACAATTTTCCATATTTTCATTCAATTCTTCTACTCATTAGTCTTATTACATATACTCAATTATTAATCAATAACTGTATTCCTTAAACTACAATAATCAATAACTTAATATTAATTTACTTAGATTTGAACCTCAATAATCAGTTATGTATACCATTATAGGAACTATTAGTATATCATTTACTTCTCATTTTACTTAATTGCTATAACATATATCTATTCTTTTATTACAATCATATTCTTAACTTTTTACTATTCTATGCCTCAATAGCTTCACATTCTTTATTATTTGGAATCATCTATCATACTTACTCATCACCATTGCACTCATTCTATCATCCATTCATTTTCAATAATATTATTCTTATTACGCTATTACTTATAACAAATATTTAAAACTGATTTTACTTCCTCACTGTCTATTATTAATTTCGCTAATACTAACATAGTCAATATCAGCTTATCATTTATTAATTCAATCTTTACATTAATCTCTTTTAGCCATGTTCAATTCTCATTCATTTTCAATTTATTATCACTTTTATCAATTATTAATAAGCACTTTATTCTATATTACATGGTAAATTTATACACACATATATATAACTAGAAGATGAAAATTATAACGGATAACGCTGATAGTTACACTAACATATGACTTCAAATGACGAGACGAAAATCCTATGCTTCATGGTATACTTATTAACTCATTGATACCTATGACACATATTCTAAACCATTAGCTTTGATACCACCTCTATCACAACCCACTTTTGAATCGCGATGGTCCTAGGGCACGGGTAGATTTAAGGGCCATGAACACGTATAATCTCCTATCAATCTCATGTCAATCTCATATCATGTATATAAGGCGGATCAGGCCCTATGGCTAGGACAGTTAACCCTTCCCAACTAAGGTATCATTATACAATGTGCACATTGCCGATAGTATGTACCCACTATCCCGTCGGAGAGGCAGCTCTGTCAAATACACATGTAATTAGGCTAATGGAAATCAATAACAATATCAAATATTCATTAGGAACATTACGGTATAATGGCTTTCAATCAATACACATAGGCTTTCTTGTCAATCAATGTCATTACATTTTATTAATCATGTATCGATTTTTTTCTTGATACAAAGGTAGCAATTAACAATAAACATCATGGAATGTGGCTAAACATTTGGCATGCATACTTTTGGAAACATTTGGGTACATGATCAATCAAGAACAATATGCATTTCAATATTAATAATAATCAATGAATATGGATGATTTCAATCTTTAAGAATAATCAAAGAATGATCAATGATAGCAAAGTGATATGTTAATCAAGAAGGAAACATGTTCTTCGGGTCAACAAATCAAGGCATGAATATGATGTATACATTACTCACCTTAGTTTATGACTTGTACATTTCTCTTTTCCTTTATCCTTGATTCTTTGCCTTATCTCTTATGGTATTTATCATGTCTCTTATTTATTATTGACTCTACATATCCATTTAATTTCCATTTAGATACTATTTAATATAAAATTACGTTACTTATACTTATATTAAAGAAATTCTCAAGAATTTTCAAATTGCTAAGGTTTTTCTGTGCGAAATTCTTTACTGGTAGCCTGTATTCCATTATGCATATCTCTCTATACACTTATCCAATTGCTTCAATTCTTATTTCTACTTAAACTTAACATATTAAGCTCTAACATATCCAAAATTCACCTTATTCTCATTACTATATAATTTATGGTGTTAATTTAAACTTAGGCTTATAACCAGCCCTACTACTCCACATTCTGCCCTGTAACTTTGACTTGGAAGATTCTGTTCTTTTGCTAATAACTCAATCAATACTTAACCAATTACTTTAATTCCTTTTCCTATTGAAATTAGACACATAAAATTTATAATCCAAATTTTAGAATTTTTGGATCACTGAACAATTATTAATGAATTTCCAAAATTAAACTACTGCCCTGAAATCTTTATCCAAATAGACCTTGTTTCCATGTCTATTATTAATTCCGTGCTCATACAATTATAAAACCATTTTACAATCATTTAGATGACATATAAATGAACATCTTTAATGTTTAACACTTTCTTTATTTCAGACTTTAAGGTCCTCATATCCATAGAACTTAGTAGCCTATGTTCTGTTTATCAGTCAATCCGGGCAAATTACACTCATGACCTAATATCTCATAAACCAAAAATCCAATTGAAAAAACCTTTTACAGGATTATAGTTAAGACATAATGAACACTTTTTATGTTGAACACTTCTTCTTATTCTGTCTCTAACGGTATGTACAATAAAAACACAGTAGCATTTTCTAGAAAACCTAATTCCAGGTCAGTCATAGTTTTTACTCAATAAATCTTTCCTGGTATAGAATTTTTCAAATTATTTTTACAGACATCTAATTAACATATTTATATACAACTTTCTTGTTTTAACCATCTTCAAATTCAGTTATTAAAATTTTAGAATATTAGTCACAAGTTACTGCTTAAAACAGATTTCAGAAACTATATAAACCCTAACTCATTCTTTACATTTTTAACTTAATTACCTCAATTATTTGCCAAATCATGCTATAGAACTCTTAAATACAATTAAAAATAATAAGTTTAGAATCATTACCTTGATTTAAAAGACTTGAATTTCCCTTTTCTTTTGCTCCTGCAAATGATTGAACACCAAATTCTATCTATTTTCTTCATAAAGCTTCTTCATTCTTCAATTTCCTATCTATTTTTGGTTGATTTCTTTGGAAAGGTTAGAAGACTTATATCTTTGGTAATTATGCATTAGTGGTTCGGCCAACCTCCTCATAATAGCTATTTTCATCCTCTTTTTATATACACCAAAAGCTAACTCACAAAGAAATAAAGACAAAAAAAAAAATCTCTACAATATTTGCTATTTGTCACCTTTTCAATTAATTGATAAATCAATTAATTATTTTCTATCAAAAAAATCATCTCCTCACCACCATGGCTGGCCACCTAGCTCCCTTTCTAGAAAGGGTGGATTCTACAACTTTGTTTAATTGCACTTTGGCCTAAAAATTTTCTTATTTGTATTTTTTCCCCAAAACTTTTTGTAATTTATTCTGTCTATTCTGTTTAGATTCAACATTAAGTGTGGGGAGTGAAATACCTTATTTTAGGTTGTTCTATCATTTAAAAATAGTTATGGATCATTTATCGATCCCAGATAGTGGATTTTCAAAATTGCACCCAAAGTTATTATAAATTACAATTTTGCCATTGCTCTTATTTTCAATATTCCAAAATATTTTTCAACTCTTTTTTTCACCATAATTTCACATAAAATTAACTTATTTAATCCCCCCAAGTCTGGGTCATAAATTCTTAAATTTTTTGGACTGCTATTTCCCCGGCAGTGTAATTAACACCGACATTATCCAGAACAGTGTCTTAAAAGTGGCCTGATTGAGGCTCAAAAATTCTTCAATATTATTCTCTATCATTTTATGTATATTTCAATAATCGATTGAGTTTATTCATACTTCAATTAATGCTTCATCAATCATTGTAATTCACTATATCCATGTATTATCTACTATTCTATCTCACTATCTTCTGCTCTGTTTGCTGGAGTATTACAGTTAAGTAAATATAATATTGTTATTTCTTTAGTTTAGTTAATATTTTATTATAGTTTAATTGAATTTGATAGAAGTGGGGAAGGTGAAGGGATTTATTGCATATTTGTATATGTGTACATTTTATTCACACAAGGTGTTTGTAAAAATGCCTCACTAAATATGTTAATAGAAAATAATTAACGTATATGTATGATTGTGTCTAATATCCTTCCTACTTCTAAATGCATATGTCGTTGCCTGAGTACTACACACTATTGTGTAATTTTAAAGGCATTGATCGTACAATTGGCAATGTTGATCTAGACAGATATTCGCACCTTGACATCATCGATGACATGTATAAGCTATTTCCAGAAATCAAGTCAGAGTTTGTTGAAATATTATGTGGAGTGAACATAAAGATCGAGAATGATGATGATGCTATGTTCATGTTCGAAATGTTTAAAGACAATGTGGAGATCGATGTGTGAGTATATGAAAAGTGGCATGTTAGTCAATTAAGTGAACCTGAGCTTGTACTGCTTTTAACATATAAGGGCCAACAACATGAGGTAAATTATGTTCATTTATCTGACAAAGGTTCTGGCTTAGACAGCAGAGCAGGTATAAATACAGTGGAAACTGGTAAGCAAGTAAATATAGGTGTATGGACCAATCAAGAGCAGAATTAGCCTATTGAGCCTGTTGAACCTGTTGACAATAGAAACAAGTTCATATCAGGGGGCCCATGTATGGAATTCTTGTTTCAATGATGTATATGGTGATAAAGAGGTAGATGGTGGTATGGGTAGTGGCCAAGGTAAAAGGGGTAATATTGCCGGAGGGGCTAATCAGGGTAGAGGAGTTACAGCAAGTAGAGCAGCTTCAGTTAATAAAGGGGGTAGAAGGGGTGGGGGAAGTACAGCTGGTAGAGATGTTAGGGCTAATATTGATGCAACAAAAAGGGTGAGTCAAAATAGGAAAAGGAAGACAACATATAATGATGAAGTTCAGTTAGAAAATTCACCTCCTATAGATGGGGATGAGTTTCTATTTTCAGAATCTGATGATGATGACTGGCTAGCTGAAGATCATTTGGATGATTTATATCGCAGTGATACTAATTCTAATTTTGAAGATGATGTTCTTGTTCAACCTAATGAAGATGAAGTTGATGATGATGATGGGTTGAGCAGTGTTGAGTCTGATAATTCTAGTAGAAACCCGCATATTTCATCACTTGTTCATTTGTCATAATTGATAATTTATGTAATACCCTATAAATTTCTAACTTATGTGCATGAATAAATTCTCAGTATGTGATCCATTAGTCTTGAATTGATGGGGAATAATTTTAGAAACACGGTCAAAAAGCAAATTTGAAACTTTTTCGGAAAATGACGGTGTCAAGAACACTAACGAGAAATTAGCAGTCCGGTCAATAAAAAAATTTCTGAAGTTGAATTGGGAGTAAAATATAATTATAATTTATGTGTAATTTTCATAAAAAGAAAGAAGTGAAAATCATTTAGGAACACTGAAAAAGGTAACAATGACATTTTGATAAATAAAGGGTAATTCAAGGTGAATAGTGAAAATGGGTCGGTCGAAGTTACAGAATGACTCCAGAACTATTTTTATAAATAAGGATAAATTAAAATAAGCGTATTCACTTTTTGCACTGATATCAAAATCCTAACAGAATTGTCAGAATAAATTTCAAAAGATTTAAAGACCAAAATGTAAAGAATGAAACTTAAGGGATTTAGTTATAATTTTACAACTTATTTTGTCTTATATGGATCTTCAAATTCACGGCAAATCATCTTCTTCCCCATTCTTTTCCACCATTGTTGCCGTTTTCTTCCTTCCATTTCTTTAATTCATAACTTTCTCATTTCTTAACCAAATTCAACAAATTTTGATAGAAAACTTATCTACTCAATTAGCTTAACTCATTTCTAGCCTTAATTTGTTGATTGGAGCAAAGGATTGGGAGGCAAATCACTAAGAAATTTCGGCCATGGAGGAGCTTAGAGGTAAAGTAGTTCATTTGTTTAGTTTGATTACTATTTTAGTGTTATTTTAGGTTTAATTGAATGAGTATTGAGTGTAATTGTATTAGATTATCCAAAATTGAATGAATTTGCCATTTGAATATTGAAATTGAAGTTGTAAGATTGAATGTGTTGAATTAGTGTTAGGAATTTCAAATTGATGTTAGAAATGATCAATTGGATATGAATAAACAACTAATTGATGGTTAATTTGATGTAGAATTGGAGATTGTGGAAATTGGATTTTCAAAGTAGCCAAATTTGGGGATTTTAGTGAAATTAGTGAAATTGGCTATTGAAAGATTTAGGTGAGTTTACATTGCATCAAATACCATGTTTCAATCATTAAATTAATGAATTGAACCAATTTGTGAAAACCCTAGTTGTGGCCAAACCTTATAGCCTTGTGATGCCTTTGGATTTCTTTGGTTTTCTTTTGATTTTCCTTGCTAATTTGATCCTACTTTGATGATGTTTAACTTTTTTATTGATACTCTTGCTTTGATTGACAATGTACCTTGTTATGGTTGAATGGGCAAGTCAATTTTGCTCCGAACCCTAACCTATTGACTTGCCATCTAATGTTTAATAAATTGCCTAGTTTAATTGTCATTGGCTTATTGGTTTGCATGCCATAGGCCTGCCAATTGAATGCTATTGTCATTAGCGAAAATAGTGTAATATCTGCCATTTTGTTTTATTTTAATTATTGTGTATTTGATGAATTTAAATTAATTTCAAATATGAATGTTTGAGAAATCCAGAAATTTCTGGGTTGCAGAATTTTGTGAGCATAATTGTAGAATCTTAAAGAACTAATTTGGTAATGTGTAAAACATGAAAGTTATGAGTTTATGTCTTAACTGAAATTTTGTAAAATGGCTTGGTATAATTCTATGTATGTGATGAGTTATGTCCCTTTGGACAGAACTAGTCTGGTTAAGTGTTACTGCAGGAAGTCTGTATCTGTTTGAAATTACTGGGAATGATTGAGGCAGATTGAGGCAAAGGTGTAAACATGAAAAATATTTCTTTATGTGTTTTGATATTGGCTATAAAATTTTAGGATTTTTGGATAAGTATATCTCATTGGAGAGTGGATTTTCTTAGGATTGTTCGGATGGATTTAAGGAAGAAAGTCTAGGTGACTTTGGAGAGTCATCATGGTCTGTGTAGTTGCTCTTGTGATTTGAATTTTGGATATGTTGAGTCCCTACATGTCTATTTTAAGTGGCAAAAATAATCAGGAAGTTTGGATGCTTGTAGCTCTTTTGCGAACTAGTTAAGTTTAAGTTGCCAAGGAAGAGTTTTAACTTAGTAGGATCTGGTTAAGGCAAGCCGGTAAGATACAAAGTGGCATTTTACAAGCTGGCGAAGTGGCAAGGTAAGATTGCCAAAGTGGAAATTGGAAAAGAAGCATATGCTAAGAGGTTTTGGCGAAGAGGTTTTGGCGAAGTGGCTTTGGCGAAGAGGATTTGGTGAAGAGGCTTTGGCGAAGAGGATTTGACTAAGAGGGAATGTGCGAAGTGGCAATTCGTGAGCAGAGTTTGGCAAAGAGGGAGATAAGTGAAGCGAGCTGGCGAAGAGGCAAAGAGGCATTACTGAGGTGGCATCTGCGAGGCGACATTCGCGAGGAAGAGTTCGCGAAGAGAGTTTGGCGAGGCAGCATATGCGAGGTGACATATGCGAGCTGGATTAGCGAAGTAGCATTTTCGGATCAGTTTTGGTGAGCTGGGAAGTGCGAGCTGGGAATGGTGAGCTGGTATGTGCGAGGTAGCTTTGCCGAGGTGGATTGGCAAGCTGGCAAGCGAGATTTCTGGGGTAGTAGTCTATTTAACCCCAGCAACCCAGTAGCATTTTTCACGATTTTTCCTTTCTTCTTTCTTCGTTAAATTCAATCTTTTCTCAGATTAGTTTCATTTCATTTGCTAAGGCATTAATACTTAAATTAATGCATTAGACTTCTAGATTATTCTATATTAAGGCAGAAATCATCAGATTTAAGCAAGATATCTCAAGGAATTCAATTTTGGAGAAATAAGGTAAATTCTCTTCCAAGGTTATTTTCTTTTAGATTTATTTAAGTCTGTTGGTTAGAATAATTAGTAAAAGGTGTATAGAATTTATTGCAAGCAATTTGAAGTCATTAATGTTAATTAATGTGTAAGAAATCAGAATTTTAGGACTGTCATGAATAGTAATATGAACAGTAAATTCGAATTTAATGTAGAATTTTCCTTATGAGATAAATTAAATTGATGTTAGAAATTAATAATAGAACCTCTAAGATGATTAAATATTCAGAGATCATGTTGAACATTAATGATTTGAGAAAAATCCTAATTTTGTATATTTAGGAAAATTTTCTTAGGAAGAGAAAATCAAAGTAATTGAGGAGTTTGGAGTTGAGTAAATTACTGAAAGGAATTCAAGGATAAATTTGTGTTGAGGTAAGTATGAACATTGCATTTGTTATCTCGTATGAAATGACCAAATGTTCTAAATGTGAACCCATATGATTCTTATATACTTGATTATATATTATCGGAAAAATAAATTGAACAGTTTCTGGTATTTCAAAACCGAAAATTTACCATTGATTCATGAGATTCCATATGTATATATATAATGTTAGTGACTTGGTCAACTTTCTTGGATCAAGTTCACATGATTTCTACTTGCTTCTTATTTGTTAAACTTGAATGAGATTATGATATATATATATATATATATATATATATATATATATATTGATGGGTTTGCGACCAATATGTTCTTGTGATATGAAACCATATGACCCTATGGATAGAACGCTCTTCCCAATGAGAGTAAATTCATTGGTCCATTATGCACTTTAGGAACCCAACTGGTAGGGTTTTTACCAGTGTTCCACCTAGAGGAGACCACGAGCTCTAGGCGTATGCCTGGCCAAGCATACGTTTGCGATAAGGTAGCAAGGACTACTGATGTGCGCTGTTATGATAGGTAGCATGGCTATCGATTCATTCTGTAGTTCTACCATGATATTTGATAGTGCTATTCGATTGTGAGCATTCCTATTTCTTTGTAAGCCTAACCAAATTCTAATTCTTACCATGTTCTTGAAATGAATGTTTCGTTCAGATTATATATTTATATAAGTATGTATATGTATTTCTTTCTTACTGCATGTTCATATCTTACTGAGTTGAAGGCTCACTCCTCTTCTGTGGAATTCAGGTGATAGCATAGCTCGTGAGGGAGCTAATAAAGAAGATCAAGCTTCTTGACTCTTTCTTCCAAGAAGCCTACATTGTAATTATTTGGCATATGATTTTGTATATTCATTATATGGTATTATGACACAATATGTATTGGGAGTGTACTCTAGAGCTCCGTAGTTAGTCATTTGAGGATGATAACATTTTGATGTTTGAATTGTTACCTTTTGGGTACTCTTGTTCCTTAGTAATGTGAGATGCATCTTTTGATCAGTAAGGAACAAAAGAAAGCTATGAAATGATAATGGTAAAGATATGATTGATGTTTAAATTAAATTTATAGAAATGATCATTGTATGATATTATATGACATTTATAATTGATATAATTGTGTATGAGATTCATGATATGTGAGTTCTATGGGTTTATGGTGTCCTTAAGCTTACCCTTGCCCTAGGACCATCACACCACTGGAGTTGGGGTGTGACAAATGGTATGCCAATTGACCTACCAATTTCGGCCACTGAATCCTTGTTTGTTTCTTGCCTTTCCTTATTATTATACTCGATATTATTAATTGTATATTGCCTATGACATTGTAATTGAGTTTATTGAATATTGATT